>CM022955.1:38948136-39015792 GCA_012931725.1 Litsea cubeba | reverse complement strand
TGATTTCGATACTCTGTTGATTGACCCTGTTTTTACGGATGTCAAAGGATTTGGTGTCTCAAAAGTATGAATTTTGGAAAATCAGAGGAGTCGGACGCTTCGAATCGCGAAGAAACGGCGAAAAATGGAGTTTCCAGGGCCCTCACGGCGATCCCGGGCTCGAGGGTGGCCGACGACCTTGGGGGAGTTTTCCCCGCTTTTGTCCCGTTTTGTGTCCGTTTTTGATGTTTTTCAATTCTTCTTTCTTCTGTATTTTTCTTTGACATCTTTGATCATTATTGGCCTGATTTCCCTGTAGAAAACCTGATGAGAATCCTTGCATTTTTTTTTGCAAAGTTTCCAATTTTCCGAGAAAGCCGAAGACTTTGTCGCGCAGAGCTGCCGATTTTCTGTCAGAAGCTGAAACTGGGACAAACGATGTCGGAATGACCTGAAATTTGGGGTGAAGCCTGTTGAGCAATAAATAAGACCAGCCATAGGATTTTTTTTGAGTTTTGAAGCCATTTGGGGTCCTATCACCAGTAGACTTGTTTTTATCGCGATGAAGATGTCGCAGCTTGATGTGCAGTCAACCGATGTCCGATTGACTTGAAATTTGACAGGGAACCTATTGGAGTCATTTTAAGATGATCCATAGGCTCTGTCTTGGAAACCATGGTCGCAGGGAGCTTCGCCGCGGAGAGGCTTGGTTTAGGGTCAAACGTTGTCGGTTTGACTCGGAACTTGACGTGGAGCCTTTTGGATGTATTTTGAGACCATCCATCGGCTCTGATCGAAGATTTGGTGTCTCCGATGCTTTCGCCGGCATGAGCTCTTTTTCGGCTGTCGGAGAAGCGACGTTAGGCCAAATGATTTCGAAATGGCCCGGAACTTCTTGTGTACTCCTCTTTTGGCTGTCTTGAAGGATCTTACAGTTTTTGTTTGATTCTGACAAGATTTGATTTTTTGAAAATAGCATTGCCTATTTATGGCAGGTTGCGACTTCATGTAGCTCTTTGGATCTTGAAAAGGCAAAGTGACATTTTTGGTGTCAACAAACATGAAAGCCAGAATCCGCTCCATGATCATCGGCAACAAATCAAAAAACCTAGGAGAACTCCTAGAAGCTTCCATGGAAGCTGAAACGGTGATTAAAGACCTCAACAGTCAGAAATCATCAAGAAAAGAGCCAACCGCCATTGCAACCTCAAAACCAAAGAAAAAAGAGGTCCTCAATGTGCAGACCGAGTCGGCTCCTCAGCCACCAAAGAAAGCTGAAAACAATGCAGCTGGTAAGAGACCTGAACTCTCAGATGCCTTCAAAGAGCGAGTAGAAAAGAAATACCCGTTCGATGAAGATGTTGATGAAATCTTCGGGGCTCTCGTGGCGAACGGCAAGCTCACTTTGCCTGAACCCAAAAGATCGAGTGATGTTGGCAAAAATAATGATCCTCGGTACTGTCCATACCACCAGATGATCTCGCATCCTCTCAATCAATGCTTCGTTGTGAGAGAGAAAATAAACGAGATGTGTAAGAATGGAGTCATCACCTTTGACAAAAACTATGGGTCTACCTCCGTCAACATGGTGACATGTGGACAAACATCAAAATCACCAAAGAAGAAGATAACTATTCCTTCAAGGTGATAAACACAATCCAAGCGTCTGAGGAGCTGGTTCCTTACCCGACACCAGACGGACAACCCATATGGGTACATCTCGATCTCCTAGAAGATGAAAATTGGGAGGTCGTGAAAACAAAGCCTATAGCTCAACAGCGAAGGCATGCTAGGAAACATCTCCTCAAGCTCAAACGGCAAGAGAAGACCCAGCCAAAACAAGAAGTCCGAGAAAAAGCAGAGGCTTCCTCAACCACTTCACTGGAGGCAACAAAAACGTCCCTTCCAGAGACTTCAAAGGGGGTAAGAAAATTCACTCTCAGTGATTTCATGCCACCTCAATTCAAAGAAGCCACGCAAGAGGCATCATACTCTTGCAATTCAGTAGTTGGATTCTCTATTGATGGATACGAGTCCAGCGACACCGATGATGAATTCGAATCCAACTACACCGACGAGTGGGAGGAGTCCTTTGAAACAGGAGAATATCTCTCCGATGAAGAATGGGTTCCTGAGACTCTTCTTATGCCAGTGATCTGGTATAACCCCCTACAGCCACAAGGATCCTGGTCTGATGATTGAAGAAGACCAAGAGGCTGCACAAGAAAATGCTGTTGAACCAGCACCCCTCATTGCTCCAGTGGAAATCAACAATGTTGAGCCGCAAAGAGTTGATGAAGAAGAAGATTTGGCTCCTATGCCTGATCTTGAAGAATATGTAAAAATCTTGCAGCATCTCGCTCTAGAACAAGAGCAAGACCGCGTCAACGAGCCTCCTCGCAATCCAGAGCCGGAAGTCCCTGAAGACCATCAGGTACATCCTCCCTCAACTCTTGAAAATAGAGAAAATTGCTGGATAGACGATCCTCATACATTCGAGGATGAGTCTGACTCCGATCAGACAACGTCTCCTATCAGAGCTTCCTGTAATGTGATAATTCGGGATTATAGCTCTTCCGAAGCATCGTCTGATGAGATCACTTACACTCCGACGACTCCTAGCAATGTATCTTCTGGAGCCACCGCATCTCACGTGACTTTCACTGAGATGACACCCTCTCAGGTTTCTTCTCCTGAGACTGTGACTTCAAAGTTCACACCCTTCCTGACTGAAGAATTTCTAGCTATTGATGCTTGGGACGATTAATTGGTCAACGAAGAAGAAAGGTTGCTGGATGTTGTTCAGGACTTGTTCCCGGGAAAATGCTCCGTGCAACACAATCACTGATGATGGCAACTTGCTGCTGATACATCCTCAGCAAATGAAAAACGACAGCCTCTTGATCCTGAAGACAATCTTCCAAACGAAGACCCTTCTCAAGAAGCTCTCGAAGTTGGTAGAGGCCACCCGCTCTGGCCGGGACCTATTACAAGAATTACAACCAATCTTCCTTTACATATGTAAATCCTTCGGGAAAAAGATGTTTAAGCGCCCCTAGTGGCAACAATGATGAACATGCAGGCCCTAAGGAGGCTTTCAAGTATGACTTGATTGAACACTTCAAGCACATACCTGCACGTCTGCACATCCTAGATTTATTACGAATGTCCCTGCACACTCGCGATAATCTCATTTCAGAATTACAAAAGCTGAATGAGGATGTCGACAAACATGCCCCGCAAGTCCTCCAAATTGAAATGGATTACCGGGTCAAAAACTCAGAAGCTTCTTCAAAGGGAGAAAAGAAGAAAACTGAGGGATCATGCATTGAATGCCTCTCAGTTCAAAAAGCAGCCAGTGCAACCATCGCCTTCACTAAGGATGACCTCCTACTTGGCGAACAAGGCACAACCGTCCCCTGTACTTCACAGGGTACATCAAGGAAATGCCTATGCACAGAGTTCAGATCGACCCAGGTTCTGCACTCAACCTCATCTCCACTTCGGCTCTCGAAGAGTTAGTGCATCCCACCCAGCAAGCTGAGCTACACATCTGTATCAATCTTTGGATACGATGGGAGTACTCAAAGGCCTATCGGCAAAATCAGGTTCAAGTTACAGATCGGTGACTTATCTCTGAGGTCACTGTGTATGCAATAGAAACCCCTTCATGCTATAACATCCTTCTCGGACGCCCTTGGATCCACGAGAATGGTGTTGTCCCTTCAACTTTACATCAATGCATCAAGTTTGTTGGTGACGACGGCATGATACATCGAGTCTTTACGGACAGAAAACTCTTCAAAGGTAAAGTAGTCCACTTTGCAGACTCACAGATGTATGAAGGTGAGAAAGAAGAAGAGGAGAAGCAAACAACACCCTTTTGCCGAAAATCTCCTGAAAGATAAAGGCAAAGCTCCTCAACAATTCACCGAAGAAAACAACCATCCGGTAAGTCCGAAGAGAGCATTCAAACTCCTTCATCATCTCCCTCAAACCTTCAAAGCCTTTGGTCATCAAACTAAAGTGAAGAAGGCAAAACAAAAGTCTGGGGGCAAATTTGTTGTCTCTTTCGTGTCTATCATGCAAGACATGGATTTGGATTCAGAGCCAAAAGACGACATGTCGTCAAGCCAAGCTGACACTCAGCAAGTTCAGCCTGCTCTTACTCCAATGGAGACAACTTCTGACATAGAAGATCCTACGTCAGCTTTCTTCGTTGTTCCAGCAACTTCAGCAAAGGAAAAGCCGATCTTCTTCCATAGATCGGATGCTTCTTCATCAAACTCCATGCTTGAAACTTTCCAAAATGAAGGTATGCCTCAACTATCCTTATATAGTTCTGTGGCACAAGCTATTATGAAGAAAATGGGCTATGACGCTCAAAACCCAGTCGGTTTGGAGAAGGCCGCGATATTCTCACACCATTGGGGCCCGTCTTGACCAAAAGCCAGCTGGAAGATTGGAGACTCTACGACTATGTAGAAAGTCTTCACATGGGTTAGGGTATGGTCCCGACACTCCCCTGAGACAGTTGACACAAAGGCTTAAAAGTCAATTTACTGACCAAGCCTCAACATCTCGTATCCATGACGACATCGATCTCCCCGGGATATCTCTGAAAGTCCACGGATCCTACCCTAGAGGGGGGGTGAATAGGGTGAGCTACAATTAGTGACCAACTATGACCAATTTTAACTTAATTAAATCAATTAGTTGATGGACCGCGCTCCTGCTTGGTTCTACCGAGGTCGGCGGACGTGGGAGTCCGTCGGGTCCGACCCTTTCGTAACCGGGGGGCAAGGGCGTGCATCAACATTTCTTTTTTTGTGGGTGTGCCAGATTTTCTATTTTTACTTGGAATTGCAAGTGGTGATCCGGAGATCAACCTTCGCAAGTAAAAGGAAATCAACTTCTTCAAGTTTTCCATTGCACATATATTTAAGAAAAGAGACATTTTCTTGATTTGCCGTGAAAGGCGATTTTTTTGGCGTTTATAGCCGATTTTTGGCGTTTATAGCCGATTTTGGCGTTTATAGCCGATTTACAATCCTTATCAATAATGAAAGACAAGAATTGTGATTTTTGTCTCTTTTGAAAAAATACAAACTACAATGAAAAGCAAGAAAAGGAGGATCTAACTTCTCAGGAGATTGTGGGGGACTCGTTTAGATTGACGGTCGCAAGCCATATGTGGGCTTCGCCATCATCCATGCAGATGAGAACAGAGGATGCTATTGATTCGCTTGGCTTGGCTATAACCTCAGGTTTTTTAGAAGACAAAGACCAAAGGAAGGTCCTATGTCCAATAAAAAGCCGAGTAGACGGGCTGAAAAGCCATATCTAAGCCATTGGAGGCAGGAGGAGATGGCAAGGACCTTGGGGGGGGGGGGGGTACCCCCCAAGGGACTTTTGTCACCTTGTTGCGGTGGCCGGTGTAGAACTTCCGCAGAGTTTTCTCTCTTTTTCTTTTCTCTGGATTTCTGACTGCTGTCTGTTGATGTTCGTTGTGTTTTTCTTCTTGGAGAGCCCTCCTATTTATAGGCTTTTAGGTAGCCTTTTAGGTGGGTTTATGGGCTTTTATTGTCATTAAGCCGCATAATGGGAGGAGTTACAAAATTGAATTGTTTATTTTGTAACTCCTTTTTCTTGGCTTCTGATTGGCCGGAGGAGATTGAGGGCATTTAATCGCCTTTAATCGCCATGATGGGAGGAGTTTCATGGGTTAAATGCCATGAATCTCTTGACTTGTAACTCCCGAATGCTTGCTTCTGATTGGGCCGTCCAAAGAAATGGATTAATGACTGTAATAAAGTTAGTCAATTAATCGCATTAAGTGGTCGCCGAGCAGCTGAAGAGTCGCGGGCCGTGCCACGTCTTTTGAGATTCTTCTGTTGATGATCATCGATGGATCTTCAGGTAGATCGACATCAGATGATCATGTAATTTCAGGTGTTTGTTGCCAACAGCGAGTCGGTGCCATCTGTCCTGTCGATTTCTCGATCGGTCGGGTGGAAAGCACACTTTTTGGTTGACCGGGTGGCGATCAATACTGTCTTTGATACTCTTGATGATTTACCCGTGTTTTGGACGGATGTCAGAGGACTTGGTGTCTCAAAAGCATGAATTTTGGAAAGTACCAGAGGCTGGGCTCCTCGAATCGCGAAAAAAACGGCGAAAACCGGGGTTTCCGGGGCTTTCCCGGCGACCCCGGGGTCCAAGGTCGCCGGCGACCCTGGCCCAGGGTCGCAGGGGTCTGCGACCCTGGGGGGGTTTTCCCCCTTTCGTGTCCCGTTTTGCGTCCGTTTTTGCTTTTTTTCTGATTCTTTTTCTTCTGTACTTTTCCTTGACATTTTGACCATTTATTGGCCTGATTTCTTTGTAGGAAACCTGATGAGAATCCTTGCATTTTATTTTGCAAGTTTCTATTTCCTGAGAAAGCCGAAGACTTTGTCGCGCAGAGCTGCAGATTTTCCGTCAGAAGCTGAAACTGGGCCAAACGATGTCGGAATGACCTGAAATTTGGTGTGAAGCCTCTTGAGCAATAAATAAAACCAACCATAGGCTTTTGTTTGAGTTTGAAGCCGTTTGGGGTCCTATCACTTGCAAACTTGCTTTTTGTCGCGATGAAGATGTCGCGGTTTGATGTGTGGTCAACCGATGTCCGATTGACTTGAAATTTGACAGGGAACCTATTGGAGTCATTTTAAGATGATCCATAGGTTCTGTCTTGGAAACCATGGTCCGGAGAGCTTTTGTCGCCGAGAGCTCCTTTTCGGCTGTCGAAGAAGCGAAGTTAGGCCAATGATTTTGAAATGCCCGAAACTTCTTGTGTACTCCTCTTTTGGCTGTCTGGAAGAATCTTACAGTTTTTGTTTGATTCTGACAAGATTTGATTTTTGGAAGCAGCATGCCTATTTATGGCAGGTTGCGACTTCATGTAGCTCTTTGGATTTTGAAAGGCAAAGTGACATTTTTGGTGTCAACAAATGCCCCCTCGAGGTACAGCGGCGAGTTGCTTAACTTTTGTAGTCGATGTGCCTCGAAGAGATTTTTTGAAGGAGAGCCTGTGACTTGACCAAGAGTCTTTGAGCAATCTTTCTTTTTAGTATTTGTAGCCTTTTGAGCTTCCAGGGAATTTTATGATAGTGAAAGGGATCACGTACCATCTCGAGGCAAAGTTTTGAAGATGACATCAGGGATGTGGATTTGGGTTTTGACCTTGTGACCTAACAGGCTATATGTCGCAGGTTAGGGGGTCGGGTTTGGTTTTGATCGTGTGACCCAACAAGCTGTATGTGGAATGTTGGGGGATCAATTTTGGTTTTGATCTTGTGACCTAACAGGCTGTATGTGGCAAGTTAGGGGATCAGGTTTTGGTTTTTGGTTTTGGTCTTGTGACCTAACAGGCTGTATGTGGCAAGTTAGGGGACCAGGATTTGGTTTGATGGAATGTCAATTTCAAGGTTTTGGCTCATTTTGGTAGATGAGGCTGGATGGTTTGATTTTTGGAAGCTCATGGGGCTTGGAATTTTCTTTTGTATGGTCCAATCAACTCAAAAGAGGCATGGAACCATTTTTGTATGCTCTTGGTAAGAGGGATTTCTCTTTGACTAAAAGCCCAAATTTTTTTTTTTTTTTTTTTTTTTTGGTGCCTAGGTGGTCAAACCTGGCTCATATGGGCTAACCCATGGGACCTTAAGCTTTTGAAATGGCTTAGATCTCATATGGTGTCATTTTTGTAAAGAATATCCAAAAATATCTCATTTGGATAGAGAATATCTAAGAATATCTTTACTTGGAGAGAATCTCTCATGATCCCTTTATTTTGGGATAGAATATCTCAAGATATCTTTCTTTTGGGAAAGAATCCGTCATAGATTATATCTTTTAGGAGAAAATCTCTCATTGATTTCTTTTTGGGAGAGAATCCCTCAAGATATCTTTCTTTTGGGAAAGAATCTTTCTAATTTTTTTCTTTTGGTAAGGTTACTAATTAGTAACACTACCTCTTTCTTCTTTCCTTCTTTGGTTTGCTCTCCTCTAATAAAAGCAAGGAGAAGGTTGGATCTCTTGCTCTTATTACTTTCTTTTGCAATAATCTCAAGAGGGCTTCAAGACCAAGAGCTTTTCTTCTTCAAGATCTTCAAGAGTTTTCTTCTTCTTCTCCATCAATGGCTTCAAGTAAGTTCTTTTTCAAGAAAACTCCATTGTAGGAAAAAATAAAGTTCTTTCTTCTTTTTTTTTTTGTTTCTTCTTTTCTTTCTTCTTTTTTTCTTTCTTTTCCACGTGTTTTGCCTCCCTTTTTTTTTCACACGTTTTTTTTTTTTTGCTTTCTTTTCCTTTTATTTTTTTTTTCATGTTTTTTTTTTTTGGTGTGGGCCGTACGGACAGATCCGTACGGATCTGGCCGTACAGCCACGTGGCCGTGGGCCACGGCCTGTGGCCGGCCCTCATGTTTTCTTCTTTTTTTTTTATTTCCTCCCCTTTTTTTTTGAGAGAGTTTTCTTTTCTTTCTTTTTTTGTTTTCTTTCCCCTCTTTCTTTTTTAGAGAAAGTTTCTTTTTCTTTCTTTTTTTTTTTTTTTTGTTTTTCTTTCCCCTCTTTTTTTTTAGAGAAAGTTTCTTTTTTTTTTGCTCATCATGATAATGCAATTTTTTTTTTCGCAAATCAAGATGTTCATGCATGCATTCAATTTGTAAATTAAATTTGTAGCATGATGTGTGATAGCATACCTGAAAGTTTTCGCAAATTTGGGAATTTGGAGCTCGCAGTGATGTTGAGCCCTTCCTGATTTTGCGGAGACTTTTAGGTTTCGAAAGTTTGGAGTTTCGGAGCTCGCAGCGATGTTGAGCCCATCTTCAAGCTTTCTATTTCTTTCGGGATAGTTCCTTTTCTTCGGAATTGCCCCGTCATCATGTCAAAATTTCGCCAGATTTTTTTTAGCGAGATTCTGTCATTTTGATGTTTGATCTTTTTCTTTTCCATCCTTTTCAGGTGGTTCCTCCAGAGCGAACAAGGGTAAAGAGCCTGCTACAAGCGTACCTCGTCGATCTTCTAGATCTTCTAATCCGGCCGTTCAGCAGGCTTTCGAGAAGGTCCAGTATGTTGAGAGAAATCTGGAAGAGTGCGACTCCCTCAACAGAGATGAGATGAGGCAGCGACTGATCACTCTCAAGGGAGAGGAATTCTATAAGATCATGGTAAGCAGTCGTCCATGGCTGATGGAAGATCAGAGCGTTTTGCCCAAGCCTACCTTCTTCTTTGGTGATGCAGTCCCTGATGACATTACATACCAGAGGAGATGTTTTCAGTTTTCCTTCACAGCAGATGGTGAGAAGAAGACTGTTACTACCCGGTCGATGTTTGATCGCACTGTCTCGATTCTGAGCCTTGCCCCCACGTGCCCTAAGAGGGAAGATCCTCCAAGTTGGGTGAGAAGGACAAATGTAATCAAGACCGGGGTTTTTTGTCGGCGGTTCTCCTGGATATACGGAGAGGTCGCCTGTTGACATGGACTTGTTGATGCCCTCCAGGCTGCTACCAGGGCTCTGATTATCCGTCGGTCGATTTGAGACCGGTGGGCCTTGGTATTTTCAGCGGTGACGGCAGCAATTGGATCAAGCCTTTTCGACTTCGAGGTCGTTTCAATGCTGACTCCGAGTGGAAGTCGTGGACTGATCGCGTCCTGCTGATTGGTGGCGCCGTTTTGAAGAAGCCGGGATTTTTGATGCGGTCCGCGCCTTTAGGGAGACCGTGATCTCTTCCGACGAGGCCTTCATGGCTATGCTGGAGTCATTTCTCCCACAAACCAATACCTTCGTTGTGACGAATGGTGAGATTGGTTTTTCTTTGAAGGAGCTGAGCGCTATTACCGGATTGCCCATCCTCGGCAAACTCTATGAGGAGTTTATGCCGATTGACAGCGTCCTCGAGGGGCAGTCTGAGGAGTTCAGGCTTTTATACTTCAGCTCGTCGCCTTCTATGATTTTTTGAAGGAGAAGGGGGGTTCGAAAGTTAGATCCAGCAGTTGGAAGAGTTTTTGCTCTTCATTCCCAACTTTTTTGATAGTAGGGAGTCTTCTGATAGCGTGACCCAGGAAGCCGGAGCTCAGGATCCAAGTTCAAAGAAGATCTTGGCCATGCAAGAAGAGTTGAGAGATTTCTGTACAAGTACAAACGCCATATGTCCTGACATTGCACTGCGGAGAGATCTCGCTGTTTACCTCACTTATTGGCTTGGTGAGGCTGTATTTGCTGGAGGAGATGGAACGCACATCAGGCCGCATTGTATTTACCCCGGCTTGTCAGATGGCGTTTGGAGAGCAGGTTGCTTTGGTGCCAGCTCTTTACTCCTACCTGTGTACCGAACTGCAGGCTGCTGCTTTTTTGGTTCGGCTTGGGTTTCCCATGAATAGGGTATTTTCAGCCCATATCTTTTATTCGTGGTATGTATACCACTGTCCTGGCTTCCATCGGCTGGGTGCTGCACAGGATGATGATCCTCTGATGATTCGACTGGCTAAGGGCAAAGCCGTGTCCGAATCACTTTTGTTTGCCCGCATGAGGATCCGACGGTTCAGGGACGTCGAGATGGGGCAATCTTCAGTAAAGCTTTCTCCGGAGTTGCGGAAGAAGGCTTTTGATTTTGGTGCCTCCTGAGACCTCTACCAGGGCGGGGTCGGGAAGGCATTATTCCTTGACAAATGCAGAGAGAGAGTGGCTTTTCAGCATACGTGTCGGCACGATGGTGTACCGCAGACATCTTTTCGTCGACATCCCAGCCGTATGTACCCTCTCGCTTTGCTTTGCAACTTGGCTTTTCTCAAGGCGTTGTTGGAGCGCCTTCAAGCATGGTGAAGCGCTTTGGAGGCTTACAGGACGGGAGAAATGCATGGGCTTTCTATAGTGCTGAAGACACTACAGCCATGATTTCTTATCCTGTGTTGCTGACTTCCCGTACTGCCCGGCTTTGCGAAGTGGTTCGCGGAGAGCTTTTCGGCATATCGGGGGCTTTCCAAGAAGGAGCTTGATGTGAAGCTGGCATCTGGAAAGGGCCTTGGAAAGTCGGATGGCATCCGGTGAGAGGAAGTTTGGTCCTTCCTTTCTGGAGAGAAGCACAAGATAGGCTTTCTCGGTGACCAGGGCGTCAATCGGTTCTGAAGCTGTTCGAGAAATTCCTGACGAGGCTTTGGAGCAGCTAGAACAGGAGGAAGCCGAACTTGGCGCTTGGATGCAGGCGGCACAGAGGCAAGCTTCCGTGGAGTCTACTGGCAAGAGCAGACCATCCAGTGATGAGTCAAGTGGGAAACCTGACTCTGACAGCGGGGCAGGTTCTCTAAGAAGCGAGCCCGCAGAGGTAAGAGGAGGAGGAGTCACATAGTAGCAAGGGGCAGCAATGAGGACTCTCCTAACTTGGAAGTTCCTCTTACTATCAATGAGGATGTGCCAGTGGATGCTGACGAGCCTCCGGAGAAGAGAAGCCGAGAAGAAGAGACCGTCGGTGAAGGTATGATTCTTCCTTTTTCTCTTTCATTTCTTTTCATGGGATTTTTTTCATGTTATGATTTGCTTCTTGTTTCTGCTTTTCTTCTTTTTTTTTTAGCAGAGGAAGACTTGGTGATGCCTGAGGTCCCAACCGATGAGGTGGTGATGGATCCTGTTGAGGCACCTGAAGAAGAACCGAGGGACTCTGGAGTAAATCCAAAATCTCCAATTGGTACGACTTCTTTTGCTCCCCTTTTTTTTTGTTTGTGACTCGGTTTGCTAACACATTTTTTTTTGTCAGCTGACTTGCCACAGGATTCCGATGACTTTGAACCATCGACAGACGCAAATGTTGATGAAGCTTCCGATGAGTTCATGGAGGAGGAAAGTGTTCCACCAGTCGTCGAAGAAGGTATTTTGTAGTTATAACTCTGATAATGATTTTCAAACAGGGTCATATTTATACCTTTTTGTGTTTCCTTTGCAGGTTTTGAAGTGGCAGAGGAGGATCCGTCGCTTCCAGAGCAAGAGATGCCAGAGGTTGATCCAGAGGTAGAGATTCCTGGGACCAGCTCTGACAATATTGAGGAGATTCCTCGCGCTGAGATTCCTTCCTGGGCAGGAGCAGCTTCAGCTGGAAAGAGTTCTTTTGTTACTCTTTCAACATATGATGACATGAGTAGCCGACCAATGGAGTTGGGCGAATCTTCAGCTGGGCCATCTCTTCTTTTTGCGAAGAAGGTGGTGGTACGAGTTCTGAGCTCTTGGATTGAGACTCTCTTCTCTGGGCACTTGGAAGTCGGATTTGGCATGATCCAGCATGTGCAGGAGATTCTCAGTGATGCCGAAGAGGCTGGTCTGGATGTCACAGGTGCCAGGGCGATCGTTGATAGGATCATTGCACTGGGTGACAAGTGGTTTGAGACCGTGAGTTTGGCTGATGACCAGTTCTTCAAGGAGATGTTCCTGGACCCTGCTGATAAGGCTAAGTCTGACCTGGATGAGGCTACAGAAAGCAGGAAGCAGGCAGTCCGAAAGAGGAACTTAGAAGAGATAGCCATCATCAGGCTGACACATGACCTCAACATCCTTGACAGGGAGGTCGATGAGGCCAGGAAACGTCTTGAGCATTTGCAGGCACAAGTCGCTGCCAAGTGGACTGCCATAATAGAGGCTCGCGACAGGGAGAGTGCCCTGATTCACCAGGTTGCAGATGCCGAACGGGTTCTCAAAAGGAAGTCTGATGAGGAAGAACAATGGCAAACTGCTCGAGGTAAGCTTCCTGGTGTGAGAGAAGGGGTACAGCCCACTCCAGCATCTCATGGCAAGTTCCTGAAGAAGCGTGCCTTGGAATCCTTGACGGCTGAGGCTAAAAGTTTGCTTGGGGAGTTGAACTCTTGGCTGGAGACCATTTTTGATTGAGCTCCCGTATACAGAAACCATCCTTCTTTCTTTTCTTTTTTTTTTGGTACCACTTGTATTTTTTGGTACTTATTTTTTGTAGTGCTTGTGAACACTTTTTTTTTGTACCACATGTATTTTTTGGTACTCTTTTTTTTTTGTGTAGTGTTTGTGAACACTTTTTTTTTGTTATCCCTACGCTCACTTTAATCTTTTTGTGATAAAAGTAATTGCTAAATGGGATTTGATCAAAAGGTTGTCATTTTGTGAAAATCTTTTGTCAAGTGATTGTTTTGGCATGAAAGCCAGGTTTTTTGTTTGTGGCATGGAAGCCAATTTTGGCATGAGAGCCAGCTTTTCTTGTGGCATTGATAGCCTGTTTTTTTTTTTGTGGCATCTATAGCCAATTTCGGTGGCATTGATAGCCGGTTTGTTTTGTGGCATTTATAGCCGGTTTTGTTTTGGTGGCATCGATAGCCGGGTTTTTTTTGAAATCCAAGTTTTTTTTTTTTGTTTGTGGCATTGATAGCCGGTTTTGTTTTGGTGGCATTGATAGCCGGTTTGTGGCATTTATAGCCTGTTTTGATGGCATTTATAGCCGGTTTGGTTTTCAAAAAATGCAAGTATCGACTAAAAGTCGCCTCCCTGCTGAATGCTCTTGCAAGTATCGATGGAATGTCGCATCCTTGCTCATTCGGTTGCGAGTATCGATGGTGTTGGAATTTGAGATGTCATGAGCAGTCTTTGAAGAATTGAAGGAATTAATATCTCAAAGTATTGGTTTGAGTTGGAATTCTTGTCAACACATTGTCACAAACATGATGATAGTAGGCTAGTGTTGATAGAGCTTAAAAGAAGAATCAGATGGAAATCAGAATGGAAAAAGTGCTGAAAAGTGTACAGAAAATAGTTTTTTCTGTAGCAGAGTGGTCGGTCGACCGGGCACCCCATGCGGTCGACCGAAGCAAGAGAAACCTGCAGAAAACAGTTTCAGGCACCTCTCAGTTATTTTCGTGACACAGTGTGTCTTCGGTCGACCGGGACCCCAGGATGTCGACCGAGCTCAAAAGTTGTCTGTTTCCAGTCAGTGTCTTCGGTCGACCGAGCAAGCCAGGATGTCGACCGAGCACGGGAACCAGAGTTGCGCAGAATTAGAAGTTTTGCACGAAAATTCAGCACTCTTATCTAATTTGTTTGGGACTCTTTCTAAACGAATTGTAGCCTGTTTAATACAATTAAGGGTTATCAAAACCTATAAAAAGGCATGTATGGGTCGTTCTAAAAACACACCAGAAGAGAGAAAGAATAGAGAAGAGTTTTAGAGAGTTCTTGAGAGAAAGAAGAAGCTGCTGGTGTGTGTTGCTGTGTGCTGATGTGGTGACGTTTTCTACAGCAATTGTGGACGAGATTATGCTCTAGAAGATGGTGATTCGTCCATGAGTTAAGTGTCTCTCTGTTTATGCTTTAATTTCAATTTGTAAGGGATTGAGAGAGAGAGAATTGTAGAGGGGAAGGGCTGTAGACAGAATTTATCTTCTATTCTGTTTTTACATCAAGTTGGTGCTTGATGTCTGGGGTTTGGTGATCCTATCTGTGGGTGCAGATAAATTGTAAGGGGAGTCGGTGCTTCCTAGATAGTTGTTGCTATCTGAAACTAAGGGTTGGTGCTCTTTGTCGTTGGTGCGACTAAATAAGATTCAGATCTGTCCCGGATTGGTGTTCGGACAGTCTTTGAACCGTGGACGTAGCCTTTCGGTGAACCACGTTAAATCTGGTGTCATTGTGTGATTTGACTTGTTTTGTTGTTGAATTGGACCTGTTTTTAGAAATCACTGATTCACCCCCCCCCCTCTCAGTGATCGCGATATCCAACAATTGGTATCAGAGCGAGGTTCCCTTGATCAGTTTAATACGCTAAGGGTGATCTCTTGTCAAATCACATGGCAGTCAATACAGGGAATATGAAAGCACCTCTGTTTGATGGTTCTAATTACTCCTTTTGGAAGATTAGGATGCAAGCCTTCATCAAATCTCTTGGCTATGATGTTTGGGAGGCTGTCAGAGCCGGTTACAATGCTGCCACCGTACCCAATGATACTGCATCGAAGAAGTTGGCAGACAATGACTCCAAGGCGCAGAATGCACTCTTTAGTGGCCTTGTGGACAGCGAGCTTGTCAAAGTAATTGCATGCAAAACAGCCAAGGAAATTTGGGACAAGTTGCAAAGCATACATGAAGGTGATGAGAAGATTAAAGAAGCCAAATTACAAACCCATCGCTCTCAATTTGAATCTCTTCGCATGGAGGAAAGCGAGAATGTTGACTCGTATATGCAACGAGTGAATGAAGTCACGAATGACATTCGTGGACTAGGGGAGGAGATTAAAGAGCCGGTCATCGTCAAAAAGGTTCTAAGATCTCTTCTTCCCCGGTTTGATTCAAAAGTCTCAGCCATTGAAGAAGCCAAAGATCTGAATGCATTTTCCATGGATGAATTACATGGTTCTCTAACTGCCTATGAGATGCGCATAGGAAAAACGTCTTCATCTGATAAAGAAGCGGCCTTCAAAGTTCAGAAAAAGGCAAAAGAGACTGCTGGTCATGATGTTGATTCTGATGATGATGAGCTTGAGGCTCAATTTGTTAGAAAGTTGAAGAAAGGAAGCAATGGCAAGTACAAAGGGAAGCTACCCTTTAAATGCTTCAATTGTGGAGGTATTGGTCACTTTGCTGCGAAGTGTCCGCTAAAAGAAGACAATGATAATGACTCTTATGCTGAAAAGAGTAAAGGAAAGAGAAATTTCAGAAAAAGGGGCAAAGCTAAAAACTTTCTATGTCAACAAGATGACAGCACGTCTGAATCTTCAGACGATGATGAATCAACCGAAGCTCTCTTCATGGTCACTGTTGAAGAAGAAGAAGAGCTAGATCCGGAAGAGGATGAGGAGGCTGAAGTCAATCTTGAAGAGGAACTCATAGCCGCACTTGAGGAGCTAAGCATGGAACGCAAATCAAGTAAGAAAAATCTGAAACTTCTCCATGAATCTGAAAGTTCTACTATTGCTTTGAAAACTCAAGTAGAAGAATATAAAAGAATGGTAGAAGTCCTTGAAAACCAAGTAAGTATCAAAAAGGAAGAGGCTATGAAACTTGAAACTGAGATCGCTAGAGCAAAGGCTGAAAATTTGGAAAATAGAAAAAACTCAAAGCGCTCCAAGCGATTGAAGGGACTATGAAACTCAATGAACTACTGAAAGTTCAAAGACCTGCCCACTTCAGATTTGGTCTAGGATTTGAGAAAGGTGAATCCTCTAAGATTGCACCTCCTGAAAAGAAAGAGTTTGTGAAGCAAGTCACTGCACCTTCTAACTCTATGAAGCCCACTCAACCTAGAAAGGAGTCCATTCCTGTTAGAAAGGTAATGAAGATTAACCAGCCACAAAGAAGATACAAATTCTATGGTTATTGCTTTCATTGTAATATGTTTGGACATAAAAGAGCTGATTGCAAATTCTATGTAAGAAACAGCCCACTTGTGACTAGGAATCCTTTTTCAATCCTAAGTAGCCACAAAATTGAGTGCTATATGTGTCATAATTATGGACACTTGGCTAGGGATTGTAGGTTGCATATTGCTAACAAATTTCAGGTTGAAAAGAAACCCAAGTTAGTCAAGGCTTGGAGAGCAAAGCAAAGTGCAGAAAGTCCCAAAGAATCTCTCATTGTGCAAATGGCATTCAATGCACAAAAGAAGGCAGCACCATGGGTCCTTGATAGTGGTTGTTCAAGCCATATGACTGGTGATAAAGAGAAATTCATCAAATTACAGCACTATGAAGGCGGTTCAGTGAAGTTTGGCAACAATGATGGTGCCAAAATCTGCGGAAAAGGTGTTATTCAGCTTATGGCAAACAAGATCAGATCGGAAGAAGTCTTATATGTGTCTGGATTGAGACACAACCTGCTTAGTGTGAGCCAGATCTGTGACAAGGGTCATGAAGTTATCTTCACAAAGAATGGGTTTGCCATCAAGAAGAGTAGCAACGGCAAAACAGTGGCAACTGGATCAAGAACTGCTGGAAATCTCTATACATTGTCAGATGGAGCTGAAAAGACCTGCTTGATGAGTCGGACAGAGGAAAGTTGGTTGTGGCACAAACGCCTTGGGCATCTAAGCTTTGATAACATGTCAAAGATTTGCAATTCAAAGGCTGTAAGAGGCATGTCTAAAGTTGAAAAGCCTTCCAATCCCATTTGCGACTCTTGCCAAAAGGGAAAGCAAACGAGGGTTATGTTCAAGTCAAAGGAGCATCATTCCAAGAAACCTCTTGAGCTAGTGCACACTGATCTCTGTGGACCGATGCGAACTCAAAGCACCAATGGAGATAAGTATTTCATGTTATGCATTGATGATTATACTCGTATGACATGGGTATTGTTTCTTAAGCATAAGCATCAAGCACTTGATCGTTTTAAAGTGTTTAAAGCACAGGTTGAAAATCAATTGGAAAAACGTATCAAGTTTTTAAGGTCTGATCGTGGAGGCGAGTTCACATCTGAAGAGTTCACTAAATATTGTGAACATCATGGCATTCAAAGACAGTACTCAGCCTCTAGAACTCCACAGCAAAATGGAGTTGTGGAACGGAAGAATCGCACCGTACAAGAGATGGCTCGTACGATGCTAAGTGAAAGCAAGATGGCTGACAAGTATTGGAAAGAGGCAATTCATACGGCTGTATACATACAAAATCGATGCTTGATCAGGCCACATGAAGACAAAACTCCCTATGAGCTATGGTTTGGAAGAAAAGCAACAGTCAAGCACTTCAGAGTCTTCGGCAGCAAGTGTTACATCAAGCGGCTCGAACAAAATCCGGGCAAATTTGAAGAAAGAGCTGACGAAGGTATATTTCTGGGTTACTCCTCTACTAGCAAGGCATATAGGTGTCTTAACAAAAGAACCAGAAAAATCATAGAAAGTGCTGATGTGAGAATAGATGAGAATATTGAACCAAAGAATGCAACTCATAATGACAGTCCAGTTTATGAGGACTCGAGTGAGATTGATGATGAGAAGGCTGAATCTAATGATTCTGAGAAATCAAAGGATGACTCAGAAGATACCACACCTAAGAAGCACAGCACTTGGGTAGAGCAACACCCTAAGGATCAAATCATTGGAGATCCTAAGGCAGGCGTTCAAACTAGACAAAGTGTAGTTAGCAATTACTCACTTATGTCCACCATTGAACCCAAGACTGTGGCTGAAGCCAGTCTCGATGATAGTTGGTTGAAATCTATGCATGAGGAGTTGGAGCAAATTGAGAAAAACTCCACATGGGAACTTGTTCCTAGACCTACTGATAAGAATGTTATTGGTACTAAATGGGTCTTTCGGAATAAGTTGAATGAAGATGGTCAAGTCATTAGAAACAAAGCAAGGTTGGTTTGTAAAGGCTATGCTCAAGTTGAAGGCATAGATTTTGAAGAGACCTTTGCACCGGTGGCTCGTCTGGAAGCTATTCGTATGTTTCTTGCATTGGCAGCATACAAAACCTTCAAAGTATTTCAGATGGACGTAAAGTCAGCTTTCTTGAATGGTTTACTTGAAGAAGAGGTCTACATTGAGCAACCTGATGGTTTTCTCATCAGCAAAAATTCAGATCTAGTGTGCAAATTGAAAAAGGCTCTTTATGGACTGAAACAAGCGCCAAGGGCATGGTATGCAAGGCTGGATCTCTATCTCCACAAGATCGGTTTTGGAAAAGGAATGGTTGATAGCAATCTGTATGTCAAAACTGAGTTAAGCAAACAGCTGGTTGTCATTGTTTATGTTGATGACATAATCTTTGGTGGCAATGATGAGGAGATGTGCAGGAATTTCGCTGAAGAGATGAAGAAAGAATTTGAGATGTCAATGCTTGGAGAACTAAAGTTCTTTCTTGGTTTACAAGTTCAGCAGCTGAAACATGGTATCTTCATATCACAAATGAAGTACATTAAGGAAATGCTGAAACGGTTCAATATGGAAGACAGCAAGCCAGTGAGTACACCAATGTCAACGAACACGAAGCTTAGCAAAGATGATAAGGCCTCGTCCGTTGATCATACCACCTATCGCTCTATGATAGGAAGCTTGCTCTACTTGACTGCTACAAGACCAGATCTTCTACAAGCAGTATGTATGGTTGCACGTTTTCAAGCAGCACCAACTGAAACGCACCTTACAGCAGTGAAAAGAATCTTTCGATATCTGAAAGGTACTATGGAGCTTGGTATCTGGTATCCCAAAGGAAAATCCTTCACTCTTGTTGCATATTCTGATGCCGACTGGGCTGGATGCGTAGATGGTCGCAAGAGTACTAGCGGCGGCGCATTTTATCTTGGAGAAAGATTAGTTGCTTGGCATAGTAAGAAGCAAGACTCAGTATCCCTTTCGACAGCGGAAGCGGAATATATTGCAGCGGCAACTTGTTGTACGCAAGTGTTATGGATGCGGCAAATGCTCTCTGATCTAGGAGTTCCTACAACGGATCCTACGCCGATCCTATGTGACAACACGAGTGCAATTCATATATCTAAGAATCCTGTTCAGCACTCTCGAACAAAGCATGTAGCAATTCGTTATCATTTTCTTAAAGATAAAGTTGCTGATGGAGAGGTCAAGTTGGAATATGTTCCAACAACTGAGCAAGTGGCTGATATTTTCACGAAACCTCTGCCAAAGGAAGTCTTCGAGTATCTCCGGAAAAAGTTAGGAGTTACTCACTCTCCTAAACCGTAGGAGTTGTGCTTGAAAGGGGGAGCAATGCATTCATTGAATATCCTATTCGCTCCTCGGTTTGGTCCCTTTGGACTTGTTGTCAAAGGGGGAGAGATGTTATGCTATGAAAGCTAGGAAGAGATGTTATGCTATGAAAGCTAGGAAGAGATTGTTGACAGTGCATGGTTGTTATTTCAGAATTTCAGAATTGGTTCCAAGTAAGTTTTGAAAAGAACTTGGAAGAGCTGCAAGCTGGAGTTGAAAGTGTTGAAGTTCCAATAGTGTTGCCAACAATTCCAAAGGGGGAGATTGTTGGAATTTGAGATGTCATGAGCAGTCTTTGAAGAATTGAAGGAATTAATATCTCAAAGTATTGGTTTGAGTTGGAATTCTTGTCAACACATTGTCACAAACATGATGATAGTAGGCTAGTGTTGATAGAGCTGAAAAGAAGAATCAGATGGAAATCAGAATGGAAAAAGAGCTGAAAAGTGTACAGAAAATAGTTTTTCTGTAGCAGAGTGGTCGGTCGACCGGGCACCCCATGCGGTCGACCGAAGCAAGAGAAACCTGCAGAAAACAGTTTCAGCCACCTCTCAGTTATTTTCGTGACACAGTGTGTCTTCGGTCGACCGGGACCCCAGGATGTCGACCGAGCTCAAAAGTTGTCTGTTTCCAGTCAGTGTCTTCGGTCGACCGAGCAAGCCAGGATGTCGACCGAGCACGGGAACCAGAGTTGTGCAGAATTAGAAGTTTTGCACGAAAATTCAGCACTCTTATCTAATTTGTTTGGGACTCTTTCTAAACGAATTGTAGCCTGTTTTAAATACAATTAAGGGTTATCAAAACCTATAAAAAGGCATGTATGGGTCGTTCTAAAAACACACCAGAAGAAGGAAAGAATAGAGAAGAGTTTTAGAGAGTTCTTGAGAGAAAGAAGAAGCTGCTGGTGTGTGTTGCTGTGTGCTGATGTGGTGACGTTTTCTACAGCAATTGTGGACGAGATTATGCTCTAGAAGATGGTGATTCGTCCATGAGTTAAGTGTCTCTCTGTTTATGCTTTAATTTCAATTTGTAAGGGATTGAGAGAGAGAGAATTGTAGAGGGGAAGGGCTGTAGACAGAATTTATCTTCTATTCTATTTTTACATCAAGTTGGTGCTTGATGTCTGGGGTTTGGTGATCCTATCTGTGGGTGCAGATAAATTGTAAGGGGAGTCGGTGCTTCCTAGATAGTTGGTGCTATCTGAAACTAAGGGTTGGTGCTCTTTGTCGTTGGTGCGACTAAATAAGATTCAGATCTGTCCCGGATTGGTGTTCGGACAGTCTTTGAACCGTGGACGTAGCCTTTCGGTGAACCACGTTAAATCTGGTGTCATTGTGTGATTTGACTTGTTTTGTTGTTGAATTGGACCTGTTTTTAGAAATCACTGATTCACCCCCCCTCTCAGTGATCGCGATATCCAACAGATGGAATGTCGCATCCTCGCGGATTTGGGTGCAAGTATCGATGGAATGTCGCATCCTTGCTTTTCAAAAATTTTGGTTTTGCGGGTACTGACTTGATGTCGTTTCCCCACGATTTTTGAAATTTGTGGTTTTCTCGAACCTTTGTGTTATGGATATCAACTGAAATGTTGCGTCTCCACAGTTTTTTAGGTTTTTTCGAACCTTTGAAATTTGGGTTGTGGATATCAACTGAAATGTTGCATCTCCACAGTTTTGGATTTTGCAAGTATCGACGAAATGTCGCTTCCCTGCGATTTTGGAAGTGTCGAACGTGGTTCGCTTGCTTCCGATTTGTACGAGTATCGACTAAGCGTCGCTTCCTCGCGGTTTTTTGAAAAACCTTTTTTTTTTTGTTTAAAGACACGAGGGTCATAAATTTTGACCTAAAACCATTTTGGCGGTAAAAGGCAGGGTGGACTAGGGTGGAAATGCCTGAATCCAGATTTTGTTTCAAACCATGAATTTTGGGTTCGAGGGTTGAAAATTTTGGTCAAGTTAGGGAAAGGTTCCTAAACTTGGATTTTTTTTTTTGAACAATGAAACGATGAAAGTAAGCGTTGTTCTAGATTTCTAGAAATTTCAATATTTGACATGAAAATTCTAAAAAAAATGGTGGGTTTAGCGAGCGTGTACCTGGAAACCGGTTTTGGCCATACAGGCATTGCTCTTACCCAGTTGGGTAAGTCTTTAAGGGTAGTACCGCTTTAAGAACTTGCCATTGATGGGCAGCATACATCTGTCACCTTCCATGTTTAGGAGTGCGTATGCGCCATTGGAGAAAACTTTGTCGATGACGTAGGGTCCCTCCCATTTCGGCTCAAATTTGCCTTTGGATTTGTGAGCGAAGACCATTGGTCTTTTTACCGCAAGAACCAAGTCATTCTTTTTGTAGGCGCGTTGCCTGACCTTTTTATCGAAAGATCCTGCCATACGTGCTTGGTAAAGTTCAATGCTTTGTTGAGCTTCGAGCCGTCTCTCATCGAGATTGTCCAGCTCATGGAGCCGCAATTTGACATTGCTTTCTTGAGTCATGTCATTTTGCAAGGATACCCTCAAGGAAGGAATTTGTACTTCCAAGGGCACGACAGCTTCGCATCCATAGACCAAGGAGAATGGTGTCCTATGGGTTGGCCCTCGAACGGTGGTTCGATAGGCCCACAAAGCTTCAGACATTTTGTCGCTCCAGTCTCTTTTGTGATTAGAGACCATTTTTTTGAGGATTTTGCAGAGTGTCTTGTTGAAAGCTTCTGCTAACCCGTTTGCTGCCGGATTGTATGGAGTCGAAGGACAGCTTTGAATTTTGTATTTGTCGCAGAACCTGTAGAATCGATGATCCCGGAACTGTGGTCCGTTATCATGGACGAATCTTTTGGGTATGCCGAAACGACAAATGATGTTGGTGCGTAGGAACTGAAGGACTGATGAGGTCTTCATTTCGTTAAACGCAAATGCTTCTGACCACTTGGAGAAATAATCCGTAGCGGCGAAGATGAAGCGATGACCTTTGCTTGAAGGGGGAGAAATAGGACCGATGATGTCCATACCCCAAGCTTCGAAAGGCCATGAGATCGCTGTAGGATGTAGCCATTCTGGAGGCATGTGAATGTAATCTCCATGAACTTGGCATTGTTGGCAGCGCTTAGCAAATTGCATTGCGTCAGCTACCATGGTAGGCCAGTAATATCCTAACCTTTTTATCTGATCATAGAGCTTAGGTCCAGCCTGATGAGCTCCACAAAGACCAGCATGAACTTCTTTGAGTGTTTCTTCAGCCTCTTGTTGTGACAAGCAGCGTAGAAGTACTCCGTTGAAGGATTTCCTGTAAAGGATTTTTGAAGGAATATCCAAATGGAAGCTTGGGGTTCGCCTTTGGATGCTTACCCGTTCTTTTGGATCTTCAGGTAGGATTCCGAACATAATGTAATCAATGAACGGATCCCTCCAGTCGCCAATTGAAGTTTGAAGGATTGAAATCCGACTTCCGACCACTTGGTGGCATTCAGCAACTGCTTGGTGTGTGTTAAGAGGAGGAAGGATTCTTCTTTCGCACACTGTGACTTGCATGTTTTCCCCTTCCTGGATTGCCATGGATGCGGCAAGTCCGGCTAGGGCATCTGCACGTATATTTTCACCTCTACGAATGTGGGTGATGTGACAGATGTCAAACTTTTGCAGAAGTGACTGTGCCTTGTTGTAGTAGGGCAACAAATCTGGCTTCCTGACTTCAAATTTCTGATTCATCTGGTTGACGATCAGTTGAGAGTCTCCAAAGACTTCCAGCATGGTGATACCGGATTCGATGGCGAGTTCCAATCCTAAGATCAGAGCTTGATATTCAGCTGCATTGTTTGTGCATGGTTCCAGTAGCGAGAAAGCGTGTGGAATCATGTATTTGTCGGGGCTAACAAAGAGGATGCCAACTCCCGAGATCAGCTGTCTTTTTTCATTTGTCTTGGTTGCACCGTCAAAGTACATGTCCCAGGAGGCACTTTGTGAGAAAGTCTCCACATTGTAGACTGGTTCGTCTGGGAGATCATCTCTGAGTGGAGAATCTTTAGGCAATGGATGCTCTGCGAGGAAGTCTGCTAGAGCTTGCCCTTTGATTGCTTTTTGTGGTACATACCTAATATCAAATTGTGACAGAAGGATGGACCATTTTGCCAGTCGAGCATTGAGAGAACCTGCCTTTATGACAAGGACCTTCAAGAGGTTGACCCTCGAGACCAGGTAGACTGTATTGGAAAGCAAGTAGTGACGCAGCTTTTGTACGGCGAACATCACTGCAAGACATTCTTTTTCGACTGGAGAGTAGCGATGCTCTGCACCTACTAGCATGCGGCTGAGGTAATATAGAGCAGCTTCTTTTCTTTGATCATTTTCTTGCGCAAGCAGAGCTCCCAGAGAGTGATCAAGGGCTCTTGTGTACAAGATGAATGGTTTTCCAGTGATAGGAGCAGCTAACACTGGAGGTTTTGTCAGGTATGACTTGATGTCTTGGAAAGCAGCTTCACAGTCAGCATCCCAGACAAAGTTTACACCTTTTTTCATCAACCGGGAGAATGGACGGCATTTCCCCGAAAGATTGGAGATGAACCGTCTGATGTAGGCCAATCTCCCTTGAAGCCCTTTGAGTTCTCTCAAGGTTCTTGGAGAGGGCATTTCTAGAATGGCTTTGACTTTTATGGGGTCAAGCTCTATTCCAGCTTTCCGAACTAAGAATCCGAGGAACTTACCCGACGAGACGCCGAAGAAGCATTTCAATGGATTCATTCGCAGTTTGTGTTTGCGAAGCCGGAGGAAGACTTCTCGAAGGTTTTCGAGATGATCTTCTTTTCTTTTGCTTTTGACGGCGAGGTCATCAACGTAACATTCAACCGTCTTGTGCTGCATATCTTGGAATATTTTCATCATAGCCCTCTGATATGTGGCACCAGCATTCTTCAGACCAAATGGCATGACAGTGTAGCAATACACGCCAAATGGGGTTCGAAAGGATGTATGTTTTTCATCCTCAGGATGCATCTTTATCTGATTGTAGCAAGAGAAACCATCCATGAATGTCATTCGCTCGAATCCACAGGTATTATCAATCATTACCTCTGGTATGGGGAGCGGAAATTCATCTTTTGGGCATGCGCCATTCAGGTCTCTATAGTCAATACAGACCCTGATCTGCCCATTTTTCTTTGTCACGGGGACAATGTTGGCCAACCATTCAGGATGTTGTTCCTCACGGATGAAGCCGACGCTTTTGAGTTTTTGAACTTTTTGTTCAATTTTATCAATCACATCTGGACGGAATCTTCTTTGGCCTTGCTTGACAGGCTTGATGTCTTCTTGAAGGTTGAGTTTGTGAACTGCTATTTTGGGGTCTAAGCCTGGCATTTCAGCGTAAGACCATGCAAAGCAATCAACGAACTCACGAAGAAAAGCGATATACTCGGGTAACTCATCATCCTTTATATTCTTGCTTATGAATACAGGACGTGGGTTATCTGGTGTTCCCAAGTCTATCTTTTGAACATGATCTTCTGTTGGAAGGTTCGAAGGTGGTTCCTCCACAATATTTTCGGAGGCTTCCAGCTCAACGAAACCTTCTGGGGTTTCAAGGGCATTTCCAGACCAAGGTTTTGTTCCTTTCCACGGGTCTTCTTGATCGGTAATTTTCCCAAGGCTTGCTATGAGATGATCCCAATCGCCTGTTGAAACCGAGTCGAAGTAGGCTACTTCCTTTGGAGATGAGGGTTCTTCTGGGTCAGAAGTCCACACGTCTGTGCCATCGGACAACTCCTCTTCATTTTCGGAGAAATCGTGCCAATTGGATGAGCTTCCTGGATCTTTGTCAGGTGACTCATCAAAGAGATATCCAGGGAGATCGATGTCTTCATGGATTTGAGATGTTGAGGCTTGGTCAGTATATTGACTTTTAAGCCTTTGTGTCAACTGTCTCAAGGGAGTGTCAGGATCATACCCTAACCCGTGTGAAGACTTTTCTACATAGCCGTAGAGTCTCCAATCTTCCAGCTGGCTTTTGGTCAAGACGGGCCCCAATGGCGTGAGAATACCGCGTCCTTCTCCCAAACCGACTGGGTTTTGAGCGTCATAGCCCATTTTCTTCATAATAGCTTGTGCCACAGAACTGTATAAGGATAGTTGAGGCATACCTTTATTTTGGAAAGGTTCAAGCATGGAGTTTGATGAAGAAGCATCCGATCTATGGAAGAAGATCGGTTTTTCCTTTGCTGAAGTTGCTGGAACAACGAAGGAAGCTGAGGTAGGATCTTCTATGTCAGAAGTTGTCTCCATTGGAGTAAGAGCAGGCTGAACTTGCTGAGTGTCAGCTTGGCTTGACGATGTGTCATCTTCTGGCTCTGAATCCGAGTCCGTGTCTTGCATGATAGACACGAAAGAGACAACAAATTTGCCCCCAGGCTTTTGTTTTGCCTTCTTCACTTTAGTTGTGATGACCAAAGGCTTTGAAGATTTGAGGGAGATGATGAAGGGAGTTTGCATGCTCTCTTCAGATTTACCGGATGGTTTGTTTTCTTCCGGTGATTGTTGAGGAGCTTTGCCTTTATCTTTCTGGAGATTTTCGGCAAAGGATGCTGTATGCTTCTCCTCTTCTTCTTTTTCACCTTCATACATTTGTGAGTCTGCGAAGTGGATTTCTTTACCTTTGAAGGGTTTTCTGTCCGCAAAGACTCGATGTATCATGCCGTCGTCGCCAACAAATTTGATGCATTGATGTAGAGTTGAAGGGACAACACCATTCTCATGGATCCAAGGGCGTCCGAGAAGGATGTTGTAGCATGAAGGGGTCTTTATTGCATACACTGTGACCTCAGAGATAAGATCACCTATCTGCAATTTGAACCTGATTTTGCCGATAGGCCTTTGAGTACTCCCATCGTATCCAAAGATAGATACAGATGTGTGGCTCAGTTTGCTGGGTGGGATGCCCAACTCTTCAAGAGCCGATGTGGAGATAAGGTTGAGTGCAGAACCTGGGTCGATCTGAACTCTATGCATAGGCATTTCTTTGATATACCCTGTGAAGTACAGGGATCGGTTATGCCTGGTTTCGCCAAGTAGGAGGTCGTCCTTTGTGAAGGCGATGGTTGCACTGGCTGCTTTTTTAACCGAGAGGCATTCAATGCATGATCCCTCAGTTTTCTTCTTTTCTCCCTTTGAGGAGGCTTCTGAGTTTTTGACCCGGTAATCCATTTCAATTTGGAGGACTTGCGGGGCATGTTTGTCGACATCCTCATTCAGCTTTTGTAATTCTGAGATGAGATTATCACGAGTGTGCGGAGACATTCGCAACAAATCTAGGATGTGCAGACGTGCAGGTATGTGCTTCAAGTTTCAATTAAGTCATACTTGAAAGCCTCCTTAGGGCCTGTATGTTCATCATTGTTGCCACTAGGGGCGCTTACAACATCTTTTCCCGAAGGATTTACATATGTAAAAGAAGATTGGTTGTAATTTTTGTGGTAGTCCCGGCCAGAGCGGGTGCCTCTACCAACTTCGAGAGTTTCTTGAGAAGGGTCTTCGTTTGGAAGATTGTCTTCAGGATCAAGAGGCTGTCGTTTTTCATTTGCTGAGGATGCATCAGCAGCAGAGTTACCATCCTCAGTGATTGCGTTGCATGGAGCATTTTCCGGGAACAAGTCCTGAACAGCATCATGCAATCTTTCTTCTTCGTTGACTAATTCATCGTCCCAAACATCAATGGCTGGGAATTCTTCAGTCAGGAAGGGTGTGAACTTCGAAGTCACAGTCTCAGGAGAAGAAACCTGAGAGGGTGTCATCTCAGTGAAAGTCACGTGAGACGAGGTGGCTCCAGAAGATATATTGCTAGGCGTTGCCGGAGTGTAAGTGCTCTCATCAGACGATGCTTCGGAAGAGCTATAATCCCGAATTATCACATTACAGGAAGCTCTGACGGGAGACGTTGCCTGATCGGAGTCAGACTCATCCTCGGATGTGAGAGGATCGTCTATCCAGCAATTTTCTCCATTTTCAGGAGTTAAGGGAGGATGTACCTGATGGTCTTCAGGGACTTTAGGCTCTGGATTGCGAGGAGGCTCGTTGATGCGTTCTTGCTCTTGTTCTAAAGCGAGTCGCTGCAAGATCCTTGCATATTCTTCAAGATCAGGCATGGGAGCCGGATCTTCTTCTTCATCATCTCTTTGTGGCTCAACATGGTTGATTTCCACTGGAGTAATGAGGGGTGCTGATTCAGCAGCATTTACAGCTTCTTGGTCTTCTTCATCATCAGACCAGGATCCTTGTGGCTGTAGGGGGTTATACCAGATTACTGGCATAAGATGAGACTCAGGAACCCATTCTTCATCGGAGAGATATTCTCCTGTTTCAAAGGACTCCTCCCACTCATCTGTGTAGTTGGATTCGAATCCATCATCGGTGTCGCTGGATTCGTATCCATCAATGGAGAATCCAACTACCGAATTGCAAGAGTATGATGCCTCCTGCATGGCTTCTTTGAATTGAGGTGGCATGAAATCACTGAGAGTGAATTTCCTTACCCCCTTTGAAGTCTCTGGAAGGGATGTTTTTGTTACCTCCAGTGAAGCGGTAGAGGAAGCCTCTGCCTTTTCTTTGACCTCTAGTTTTGGCTGGGTCTTCTCTTGCCGTTTGAGCTTGAGGAGATGTTTCCTAGCCTGCCTTCGCTGTCGAGCTGTGGGCTTTATTTTCACGACCTCCCAATTTTCATCTTCCAGGAGATCGGGATGTACCCATATCGGTTGTCCGTCTGGTGTCGGGTAAGGAACCAGTTCCTCGGACGCTTCGATTGAGTTTATCACCTTGAAGGAAGTAGTGATCTTCTTCTTCGGTGATCTTGATGTTTGTCCACATGTCACCATGTTGACGGAGGCAGACCCATAGTTTTTGTCAAAGGTGATGACTCCGTTTTTCCACATCTCATTTATTTTCTCTCTCACAACGAAGCATTGATTGAGAGGATGCGAGATCATCTGGTGGTATGGACAGTACCGAGGATCGTTGGTTTTGCCAACATCACCCGGTCTTTTTGGTTAAGGCAAGGTGAGCTTGCCGTTTGCCACAAGAGCCCCGAAGATTTCATCAACATCTTCATCAAACGGGTATTTCTTCTCTACTCGTTCTTTGAAGGCATCAGAGAGTTCAGGTCTCTTACCAGCAGCTTTGTTTTCAGCTTTCTTTGGTGGCTGAGGAGCTGACTTGGTCTGCACATTGAGGACCTCTTTCTTCTTTGGTTTAGAGGTTGCAATGGCGGTTGGCTCTTTTCTTGATGATTTCTGACTGTTGAGGTCTTTAATCACCATTTCAGCTTCCATGGAAGCTTCTAGGAGTTCTCCCAGGTTTTTTGATTTGTTGCCGATGATCATGGAGCGGATTCTGGCTCTCATGTTGTTTCGGCAGATGTCGATTAGCGACGCTTGTGGCAATACATCAGAGCATTTGTATGCCATTGCTTTCCACTTGTGAATGAAGTCATATGTTGATTCATTCTCCCCCTGTTTTAGGCTGCACAGCTGAGCCATAGTAGCGGGATGATCTTCACCTTTGAAGTGAGTCAGGAAGCGTGTCTCTAGCATGGCCCAGTTTTGGACTGAGTCCTCCGGCAGAGTGGAGTACCAATCGAAGGCCGTACCTTTTAGGGTACTTGCAAAGAGGCGAATCTTGAGTGCATCTTGATCCGCAATAGCTCCCGTCAGGATCTTGAAGTGGATGACGTGCTGTCTGGCTGATCCTTTCCCCGTATATGTTTGGAGAGTAGGATGCTTGAATTTGGTGGGGAACGGGACCGAGTCCATCCATAAGGGATATGGTGGCTTGATCCCATGCTCTTTGAGTATATCCTCTTCTTTTGCTTTGGCGAGGATACCGTCTACGTCCTTTTTGGTAAGGGCGCGTGACTCATTTTCTTCTCTATTTACCTCGTCGTCTTGATGATTCGGAGGAGGTTCATTGTTCGCCTGATTTTGAAAGGCGAGGAGAAGGTTTTCCATCAGAGTTTCAATCCTCTGCTGGCCCTGTTCCAACTGCTGGATGCGGGTGATCGCATCTTCTGGAGGTGGATTGCGGGGTGGTGGCTCAGAATTTGTAGCCAAGACATTCATCCTTCGTGATTCGAACGAAGAAACTGTCCTTGTGACTGAGCTGGGGCTCATTCTTTTCGAAGAGGAGCTTGAGGAAGGATCACTCTGCTGTCCTTTGCTTGAAGGAGCAGGGGATTCTTCTGAATGTCTTCTTGTCCTTGAGACGCTGCGGGTCATCGGACGTTGGACATGGATTTTTGTTGCTGATTTTTGGCGCCTTCTGGTTTTTCCAACCATATGGACGGCAGCAACTTGGTTGGGTCTTTCTTTTTCGACCCATTTGGGAGAGACTTGAAGTGTGGGAGGCTGGGTCCTTTGCTTCTGTAGTCTCTTTTGTCGGTATGACGCGCGGCGGCGTATACGGCAAGTAATTTGAGCTTCGGTCAGCTCTGACTGGGCTTTGACGATGAAGGATGTGCTCCCTCGGGCGCAGCAGCCGAGCCTGTCTTCTTTGTAGCTGGGCAAGGATAGGATGCGAACCCTATCCTTCGCCAGTTGCAGCGAAGCTTTGAATTTTTGAAGTTCGGCCCCTGTAGATATGAAGGGTCGAACTGCGGATTTGTAGGCCTTAGCAGGTGCTTGTGGAGGCCTTGTGATGCATGACTTGATTTTGGGCTTGTAGGAACAAGCCGGCTCATGCTGGGTTGACTTGAGAGTCAGGTTGGAGATGGGTCTCTCCTCTTTCATGTAAGCAAGAGGATAGAACTGGTTCTCCTTGAGTGGGGCCAGGAATGCTGGCTTAGTGGATGTCTGGGACCTTCTCTGTTTTGGTGAAGGTCTTGGGGACCAAGTCTTGGGGTAGACCTGGTTGTTTGCAGGTTGAGGCTTCGTGGGGCTGCCACGGGCTTCAGGCCTTCTGGTGCTCGCCTTTGGTGTCACGGTAGTGACACGTTGAGAGGCGAGTTTCTGCTTCTTGGAGGGAGCAGTTTGTTCCTCAGGAAGTGGGAATGGTCCCAGCGTCCCGAAGACGATAGTCCGGGGAGTCGAGGTCGACCCGGAGTTCAGAGAGTTGCCGAGGGAGTTGACACTTCGGCAGCTGATGGGGCGCTTGTAGGTGCGCGTGGTTTGCTTCTGTTGAAGCATAAGTTGGTGCTTGTTTTCGTCGAAAGTAATGGTTAGTGAAGCTGCCATTGTTAGTTTTTTCGAAAATTTCTGAAACAAGACCACATCCATTAGTAATCACAAGAATATAATGATCATAAATGGGAAGTTCTATGGTTTCGTCTTTTCAAATTGCTCGAGGTAGATGACCCAAGCAATATGAGGAAGGCAAAATGCCATAGAGGGTACAATTGTTCTGATCGCAGGTATGGTAAGCCCGGAATGGGCATCCCAGTGACTGCTAGAAGCAATTGTGAACTTAAATTCGACTTATCGAGAAGCAGAGCTTACTCGAGGTAAGAAGAATATAAAGTTGGAGTTACAGATGTGCCGGTCGCAATACAGTAGACCCTGAAAGGGCGTACTAGTACCGCTAGACACAAATGTTTTGAGACCGCATCTATGAGATGAGATTCTCTGTTTTGAAAGGTCAAGATTGGATTCATCAAAGAGAGCAGATGGTATTCCAATCTGAACACGGGCTCAGCGATTTCCGTGAGCGCCAGTGCTCAGAAAGAAATGAACCATGATTTCTCGGATCTGAATCTAAAAATGACGAGTTTTTTTTTTTTGAAAGGCCAATATCGGGTTTATCAAAGAGAGCAAAAGGCACTCCAATCTGAACACGGTCTCGGCGATTTCCGCGAGCGCCAGTGTTCAGAAAGGAGAAGACCAAGATTTCTCTAATCTAAACCCAAAATGACGGAAGTTTTTTTTTTTTGAAGATTTTTGAAGATTTTTTTTTTTTTTTTAAAAATCTTTTTTTTTATTTTTTTTATTTATTTATTTTTTATTAATTTTTTTTTTAAGATTTTTTTTTGAAAATTTTTTTTTATTTTTTATTTTTTATTTTAAAATTTTTATTTTTAAAAAATTTATTTTTGAAAAAAATTTATTTAAAAGACGAGAGAGTACACATAGGCCTCCTAACCTGGTCTTATGAAATCTTGATTGATAGAATTGCCCCCAGGTAAGGGTTGGATTACTTAATGAACCCGTTTGGAGGACCCTTGCCTAGAACAGTCAAGCTGTCTCCACACTCTGGACAAGGCTTTTCTTTGAATCAACCATGATCAAAGAACACAGTTGGTTTAACCTTAGTGGTCTATGTCTTTTTTTTTTTATATATATTTTTATTTTTATGAATTCATCGAAGAGAAACAATGGCCCAAAACCTTAGTCGAACAGGCTCAACATTTCTGCAAGCGCGATGAACGATAGGAACGGATCAAGGTTTCTCAATTTTGAATCCAAATTGAGAAATCTAAATTTTTTTTTTATATATATATATTTTTTTTTCTTTTTTTTTTTTAGATTTTTAATGAACTCATCGAAGAGAAACAATGGCCCAACCCCCGATCCGAACACGGTCTCGGCGATTTCCGCGAGCGCCAGTGCCCAGAAGGGAAAGGATCAAAGTTTCTCAATTTTGAATCCAAAAATGAAAAATCTGAAAAATTTTTGTTTTTTTTTTTTTTTTTTAGATTTTTAATGAACTCATCGAAGAGAAACAATGGCCCAACCCCCGATCCGAACACGGTCTCGGTGATTTCCGCGAGCGCCAGTGCCCAGAAAAGAAAGGATCAAAGTTTCTCAATTTTGAATCCAAAAATGAAAAATCTGAAAAATTTTTGTTTTTTATTTTTTTATTTTTTAGATTTTTAATGAACTCATCGAAGAGAAACAATGGCCCAACCCCCGATCCGAACACGGTCTCGGCGATTTCCGCGAGCGCCAGTGCCCAGAAGGGAAAGGATCAAAGTTTCTCAATTTTGAATCCAAAAATGAAAAATCTGAAAAATTTTTGTTTTTTTATTTTTTTTTTTAGATTTTTAATGAATTCATCGAAGAGAAACAATGGCCCAACCCCCGATCCGAACACGGTCTCGGCGATTTCCGCGAGCGCCAGTGCCCAGAAGGGAAAGGATCAAAGTTTCTCAATTTTGAATCCAAAAATGAAAAATCTGATTTTTTTTTATTTATTTTTTTTTTTGAAAAGAGAAAGAGTGGAAATAAATTCAAAGAATTAGAAATTTCCAAACAAAAAATCTCATCTCATTTTTTTTTATGCGGAATTCAACATAGGCCACCAATTATAAAGTGGCCAAGGAATCGAGAAAAGAAATATAAGCATAGAGCAAAATATATGATATGCAAATATTTCATTTCTAGCATCGTGTTCTCAAATAAACGAGTCCCACCGGGTGATGCCAGCTTGATGGACCGCGCTCCTGCTTGGTTCTACCGAGGTCGGCAGACGTGGGAGTCCGTCGGGTCCGACCCTTTCGTAACCGGGGGGCAAGGGCGTGCATCAACATTTCTTTTTTTGTGGGTGTGCCAGATTTTCTATTTTTACTTGGAATTGCAAGTGGTGATCCGGAGATCAACCTTCGCAAGTAAAAAGGAAATCAACTTCTTTCAAGTTTTCCATTGCACATATATTTAAGAAAAGAGACATTTTCTTGATTTGCCGTGAAAGGCGATTTTTTTGGCATTTATAGCCGATTTTGGCATTTATAGCCGATTTTTGGCGTTTATAGCCGATTTTGGCGTTTATAGCCGATTTACAATCCTTATCAATAATGAAAGACAAGAATTGTGATTTTTGTCTCTTTTGAAAAAATACAAACTACAATGAAAAGCAAGAAAAGGAGGATCTAACTTCTCAGGAGATTGTGGGGGACTCGTTTAGATTGACGGTCGCAAGCCATATGTGGGCTTCACCATCATCCATGCAGATGAGAACAGAGGATGCTATTGATTCGCTTGGCTTGGCTATAACCTCGGGTTTTTAGAAGACAAAGACCAAAGGAAGGTCCTATGTCCAATAAAAAGCCGAGTAGACGGGCTGAAAAGCCATATCTAAGCCATTGGAGGCAGGAGGAGAAGGCAAGGACCTTGGGGGGGGGGTACCCCCCAAGGGACTTTTGTCACCTTGTTGCGGTGGCCGGTGTAGAACTTCCGCAGAGTTTTCTCTCTTTTTCTTTTCTCTGGATTTCTGACTGCTGTCTGTTGATGTTCGTTGTGTTTTTCTTCTTGGAGAGCCCTCCTATTTATAGGCTTTTAGGTAGCCTTTTAGGTGGGTTTATGGGCTTTTATTGTCTTTAAGCCGCATAATGGGAGGAGTTACAAAATTGAATTGTTTATTTTGTAACTCCTTTTTCTTGGCTTCTGATTGGCCGGAGGAGATTGAGGGCATTTAATCGCCTTTAATCGCCATGATGGGAGGAGTTTCATGGGTTAAATGCCATGAATCTCTTGACTTGTAACTCCCGAATGCTTGCTTCTGATTGGGCCGTCCAAAGAAATGGATTAATGACTGTAATAAAGTTAGTCAATTAATCGCATTAAGTGGTCGCCGAGCAGCTGAAGAGTCGCGGGCCGTGCCACGTCTTTTGAGATTCTTCTGTTGATGATCATCGATGGATCTTCAGGTAGATCGACATCAGATGATCATGTAATTTCAGGTGTTTGTTGCCAACAGTGGGTCGGTGCCATCTGTCCTGTCGATTTCTCGATCGGTCGGGTGGAAAGCACACTTTTTTGGTTGACCGGGTGGCGATCAATACTGTCTTTAATACTCTTTATGATTTACCCGTGTTTTGGACGGATGTCAGAGGACTTGGTGTCTCAAAAGCATGAATTTTGGAAAGTACCAGAGGCTGGGCTCCTCGAATCGCGAAAAAAACGGCGAAAACCGGGGTTTCCGGGGCTTTCCCGGCGACCCCGGGGTCTAAGGTCGCCGGCGACCCTGGGCCAGGGTCGCAGGGGCCTGCGACCCTGGCCCAGGGTCGCAGGGGTCTGCGACCCTGGGGGGGTTTTCCCCCTTTCGTGTCCCGTTTTGCGTCCGTTTTTTGCTTTTTTCTGATTCTTTTTTCTTCTGTACTTTTCCTTGACATTTAGACCATTTATTGGCCTGATTTCTTTGTAGGAAACCTGATGAGAATCCTTGCATTTTATTTTGCAAAGTTTCTAATTTCCTGAGAAAGCCGAAGACTTTGTCGCGCAGAGCTGCCGATTTTCCGTCAGAAGCTGAAACTGGGCCAAACGATGTCGGAATGACCTGAAATTTGGTGTGAAGCCTCCTGAGCAATAAATAAGACCAACCATAGGCTTTTGTTTGAGTTTCGAAGCCGTTTGGGGTCCTATCACTTGCAGACTTGCTTTTTGTCGCGATGAAGATGTCGCGGTTTGATGTGTGGTCAACCGATGTCCGATTGACTTGAAATTTGACAGGGAACCTATTGGAGTCATTTTAAGATGATCCATAGGTTCTGTCTTGGAAACCATGGTCCCGGAGAGCTTTTGTCGCCGAGAGCTCCTTTTCGGCTGTCGAAGAAGCGAAGTTAGGCCAAATGATTTTGAAATGGCCCAAAACTTCTTGTGTACTCCTCTTTTGGCTGTCTGTAAGAATCTTGCAGTTTTTGTTTGATTCTGACAAGATTTGATTTTTGGAAGCAGCATTGCCTATTTATGGCAGGTTGCGACTTCATGTAGCTCTTTGGATTTTGAAAAGGCAAAGTGACATTTTTGGTGTCAACATTAGTCACATGTGATGATTAATCAAACAAAATGCGGAAGCTTAAACAAACACAATCACCACAATGCAATCACCACAACACAAGATTTATAGTGGTTCGGCCTCAATGCCTACATCCACACCGGCTTGTGACTCAACACCCCATCGGATTTCCACTATTATGCTTTTCAAAAGGCTAAGCAATAACCTCTACAATATGCTTTCCAAGGATAAGAAATAACCTTACAATGTTGTTTTTCTAGGCTAAACAACAACCTATACACAATGCTTTTAAATGGCTAAGCAATAACCTTACAAGTAAATGATTTCTCTCAAAGAAAGTGTCTTCACAAAACACTCTAAGAGATTACAATTTAAGCTCATTTTAATTGCCTCTTAAATAGGCAAAAATGAAAGTGTAAAGCTAACTCACACAACACTCTAAGAATTACAAAGATGAATGCTTATGAAGTGTGTGTGTGTGTGTAGAACTTCAATCAAGTTAAAATTAAGTCCAATGAATTTCATGCTTAAAGCATTTCAAAGTTTAAAGCACATAAAAGATATGATTGAAGTCAAATGCAAATCACTTGAACAATTACAAACTTGTGAATGATATGAAAATCTAAAAATCACAAGTTGTATGAAAATGATTAAGACTAATCAAGTGATGCATGTGCAATGTTGTTTTCAAAAACAATGGTTTAACTAAAGTTCTAAAGAGATTGAAAACAACAATGAAGATTCAAACAAGTAAATGAATCATGCCATAAAAGGAATCAAGGATTTTGCAAAGCATGATTAACAAAGTTTATAAAACAAACTTGGTTTGAATCAAGAAGTAGAATCCAATACAAATAAATCAAAGATTAAATATGATAAGGATTCAAAACATCATTGTTATCATGCTAAAAAACATTTAACAAAGATTTAAAACAAAGCATATAACAAATGATAAAGAGAGGTAAAGCTTACTTAGTGATTTAACTTCATTAATCCAAGCTTGGGCTTTACTAATGACCCCCTTGATCTCTCTTAGTTCATCCCCTTTTTCTTCTCTCCAAACTCCTCAAAGAGTGCTTAGAAGCTTTAAATTGTTCAACCTTTTCTCATGGGAATGAACTCATATTTATACTCAAAAGTTGAGTTCCTACTTGTCTTCGGTCGACCCACAGCTTGGCTCGGTCGACCGACCCTTAACGGTAAAAAATCAGACCGTTTGAAAAAATGCCCAACGGTCACTTTCTCGGTCGACCTATAGTGTCTTCGGTCGACCGAACACACTGTCGGTTGACCGGGTCCATAGACCATTTTCCCATAATTTTGCATATTTAATGGTTTTTCAAGTGGGGATTTTTGGGCCATAAATTCAAGCTTGGAAACATGTTTTAAATCATTCTAAGAGGTTTAAAAACATGAAACATAAAAAGCCTAAAATGATTAGAAAGTTTTAAAACCATAGGCTTGCTTGATATATAAAAATTGTTTTTCAAATTAAATTGCATCCAAGATGAAAACCAAAACATGCATGAAACATATGATTTACAAGATTTAAAACAATGCATGTGTAAATCAAGATTTCAAAGTTTCTAAAACAATGCATGTGTGTGAATTCAAATGATGAATAAAATGAATGATGCATCCATCAAATTGCAATATTACAAAATCCCTAACAATCTCTTCAATGAGTCACCTAACAAAGATCCAGGAAGCTCGTCCAATTGGTATGATTTCTCTGACAATGAAGAGGAATCGTTCGATGGTACAGACGTGTGGTCTTCTGACCCAGAAGAATCCTCATCTTCAAAAGAAGTACCCTACTTCGACCCGGTTTCAACAGGCGATTGTGATCATCTCATAGCAAACCTTGAGAAAATTGCCGATCAAGAAGACCCGTGGAAAGGAACAAAACCTTGGTCTGGAAATGCCCTTGAAACCCAGAAGGTTTCGTTGAGCTGGAAGCCTCCAAAAATATTATGGAGGAACCACCTTCGAACTTCCAACAGAAGATCCTGTTCAAAAGATAGACTTGGGAACACCTGATAACCCACGTCCTGTATTCATAAGCAAGAATATAAAGGATGATGAGTTACCCGAGTATATCGCCTTTCTTCGTGAGTTCGTTGATTGCTTTGCATGGTCTTACGCTGAAATGCCTGGCTTAGACCCCAAAATAGCAATCCACAAACTCAATCTTCAAGAAAACATCAAGCCTGTCAAACAGGGCCAAAGAAGATTTCATCCAGATGTGATTGATAAAATTGAACAAAAAGTTCAAAAACTTAAAAGCGTCGGCTTCATCCGTGAGGAACAACATCCTAAATGGTTGGCCAACATTGTCCCCGTGACAAAGAAAAACGGGCAGATCAGGGTCTGTATTGACTATAGAGACCTGAATGGCGCATGCCCTAAAGATGAATTTCCGCTCCCCATACCAGAGGTAATGATTGATAATACATGTGGATTCGAGCGAATGACATTCATGGATGGTTTCACCGGCTACAATCAGATAAAGATGTATCCTGAGGATGAAAAACATACATCCTTTCGGACCCCATTTGGCGTGTATTGCTACATTATCATGCCAATTGGTCTGAAAAATGCCGGTGCCACATATCAGAGGGCTATGATGAAAATATTCCAAGATATGCAGCACAAGACGGTTGAATGTTATGTTGAAGACCTCGCCGTCAAAAGCAAAAGAAAGGAAGATCATCTCGAAGACCTTCGAAAAGACTTCCTCTGACTTCACAAACACAAACTGCGAATGAATCCTTTGAAATGCTTCTTCGGCGTCTCGTCGGGTAAGTTCCTCGGATTCTTAGTTCGGAAAGCTGGAATAGAGCTTGACCCCATAAAAGTCGAAGCCATTCTAGAAATGCCCTCTCCAAGAACCTTGAGAGAACTCAAAGGGCTTCAAGGGAGATTGGCCTACATCAGACGGTTCATCTCCAATCTTTTAGGGAAATGCCGTCCATTCTCCCGGTTGATGAAAAAAGGTGTAAACTTTGTCTGGATGCTGACTGTGAAGCTGCATTCCAAGATATCAAGTCATACCTAACCAAACCTCCAGTGTTAGCTGCTCCTACCATTGGAAAACCATTCATCTTGTACACAAGAGCCCTTGATCACTCTTTGGGAGCTCTGCTTGCACAAGAAAATGATGAAAGAAAAGAAGCTGCTCTATACTACCTCAGCCGCATGCTAGTAGGTGCAGAGCATCGCTACTCTCCAGTCGAAAAAGAATGTCTTGGAGTGATGTTCGCCGTACAAAAGCTGCGTCACTACTTGCTTTCCAACACAGTCTACCTGGTCTCGAGGATCAACCTCTTGAAGGTCGTTGTCACAAAAGCAGGTTCCCTCAATGCCCGACTAGCAAAATGGTCCATCCTTCTGTCACAATTTGATATCAGGTATGTACCACAAAAGGCGATCAAAGGGCAAGCTCTTGCGGACTTTCTCGCAGAGCATCCATTGCGTAAAGATTCTCCACTCAGAGATGATCTCCCAGACGAACCAGTCTACAATGTGGAGACTTTCTCACAAAGTGCCTCTTGGGACATGTACTTTGACGGTGCAACTAGGACAAATGAAAAAAGACAGCTGATCTAAGGAGTTGGCATCCTCTTTGTTAGCCCCGACAAATACATGATTCCACACGCTTTCTCGCTACTGGAACCATGCACAAACAATGCAGCTGAATATCAAGCTCTGATCCTAGGATTAGAACTCGCCATCGAATCTGGTATCACCATGCTGGAAGTCTTTGGAGACTCTCAACTGATCGTCAACCAAATGAATCAGAAATTTGAAGTCAGGAAACCTGATTTGCTGCCTTACTACAACAAGGCACAATCACTTTTGCAAAAGTTTGACATCTGTCACATCACCCACATTTGTAGAGGTGAAAACATACGTGCAAATGCCTTGGCCGGACTTGCCGCATCTATGGCAATCCAGGAAGGGGAAAACATGCAAATCACAGTGTGCGAAAGAAGAATCCTCCCTCCTCTTAACACACATCAAGCAATTGCTGAATGCCACCAAATGGTTGGAAGTCGGATTTCAATCCTTCAACCTTCAATCGGCGACTGGAGGGATCCGTTCATTGATTACTCTATGTTCGGAATCCTACCTGAAGATCCAAAAGAACGGGTAAGCATCCAAAGGCGAACCCCAAGCTTTCATTTGGATATTCCTTCAAAAATCCTTTACAGGAAATCCTTTAACGGAGTACTTCTACGCTGCTTGTCACAACAAGAGGTTGAAGAAACGCTCAAAGAAGTTCATGCTGGCCTTTGCGGAGCTCATCAGGCTGGTCCCAAGCTCTATGATCAGATAAAAAGGTTAGGTTATTACTGGCCTACCATGGTAGCTAATGCAATGCAATTTGCTAAGCGCTGCCAACAATGCCAAGTTCATGGAGATTACATTCACATGCCTCCAGAATGGCTACATCCTACAGCGATTTCATGGCCTTTCGAAGCCTGGGGTATGGACATCATAGGTCCTATTTCTCCCCCTTCAAGCAAAGGTCATCGCTTCATCTTGGCCGCTACGGATTATTTCTCCAAGTGGTCAGAAGCATTTGCGCTCAACGAAATGAAGACCTCATCAGTCCTTCAGTTCCTGCGCACCAACATCATTTGTCGTTTCGGCATACCCAAAAGATTCATCCATGATAACGGACCACAATTCCAGGATCATCGATTCTACAGGTTCTGCGACAAATACAAAATCCAAAGTTGTCCTTCGACTCCATACAATCTGGCAGCAAATGGATTAGCAGAAGCTTTTAACAAGACACTCTGTAAAATCCTCAAAAAAATGGTCTCTAGTCACAAAAGAGACTGGAGCGACAAATTGTCTGAAGCTTTGTGGGCCTATCGAACCACCGTTCGAGGATCAACCCATAGCACACCATTCTCCTTGGTCTATGGATGCGAAGCTGTCGTGCCCTTGGAAGTACAAATCCCTTCCTTGAGGGTATCCTTGCAAAATGACATGACTCAAGAAAGCAATGTCAAATTGCGACTCCATGAGCTGGACAATCTCGATGAGAGACGGCTCGAAGCTCGACAAAGCATTGAACTTTACCAAGCACGGATGGCAGGATCTTTCGACAAAAAGGTCAGGCAACGCGCCTACAAAAAGGGTGACTTGGTTCTTGCAGTAAAAAGACCAATGGTCTTCGCTCACAAGTCCAAAGGCAAGTTTGAGCCAAAATGGGAGGGACCCTACGTCATCGATAAGGTTTTCTCCAACGGCGCATACACACTCCTAAACATGGAAGGTGACAGATGTATGCTGCCCGTCAACAGCAAGTTCTTAAAGCGGTACTACCCTTAAAGACTTACCCAACTGGGTAAGAGCAATGCTTGTACGACGAAAACCAGTTTCCAGGTACTCGCTTGTTAAACCCACTCTTTTTAGAATTTTCATATCAAATGTTGAAATTTCTAGAAATTTAAACAATTCTTACTTTCATCGTTTCATTGTTCAAAAATCCAAGTTTAGGAACCTTTCCCTAACTTGACCAAACTTTTCAACCCTTGAACCCAAAATTCATGGTTTGAAACAAAATATGGATTTAGGGATTTTCACCCTAGTCCACCATGCCTTTTACTGCCAAAATGGTTTTAGGTCAAAACTTATGACCCTTGTGTCTTTAAACAAAAAATGGTTTTTCAAAAACCGCAGGGAAGCGACGCTTAGTCGATACTCGCACAAATCGGAAGCATGCGAACCATGTTCGACACTTCCAAAATTCCAGGGAAGCGACATTTCGTCGATACTTGAAAAATCCAAAACCGTGGAGATGCAACATTTCAGTTGATATCCACAACCCAAATGTAAAAGGTTCGAAAAAACCTAAAAAACCGTGGAGACGCAACATTTCAGCTAATATCCACAACCCAAATTTCAAAGGTTCGAAAAAACCAAGAAACAGTGGAGATGCAACATTTCAGTTGATATCCACAACCCAAATTTTGAAGGTTCGAAAAAACCAATAACTCATGGAGACGCAACATTTCAGTTGATATCCATAACCCAAAGGTTCGAGAAAACCGCAAATTTCAAAACTCGTGGGGAAACGACTTCAAGTCAGTACTCGCAAAACAAAAATTTTTGAAAAGCAAGGATGCGACACTCCATCGATACTTGCACCCAAATCCACGAGGATGCGACATTTCATCGATACTCGCAACCGAATGAGCAACGATGCGACATTCCATCGATACTTGCAAGACCATTCAGCAGGGAGGCGACTTTTAGTCGATACTTACATTTTTGAAAACCAAACCGGCTATAAATGCCACCAAAACCGGCTATCAATGCCACAAAACAAACCGGCTATCAATGCCACAAATCAAAACTTGGTTTTCAAAAAAAAAAAACTCGGCTATCAATGCCACAAACTCGGCTATCAATGCCACCAAAACTCGGCTATCAATGCCACAATCTCGGCTATCAATGCCACAAAACCGGCTTCCATGCCACAAACAAAATCTGGCTTCCATGCCAAAACAATCATTTGACAAAAGATTTTCACAAAATGACAAGCTTTTGATCAAATCCCATTTAGCAATTACTTTCATCACAAAAAGATTTAAGTGAGCGTAGGGAAAACAAAACAAAAAAAAAAAGAAGCATCCCATTTAGCAATTACTTTCATCAAAAAAAGATTTAAGTGAGCCTAGGGAAAACAAAAAAAAAGAAGAGTACCAAAAAATACATGCGGTACCAAGAAAAAGAAAGTGTTCACAAACACTACAAAAAAGAGTACCAAGAAAAATACATGTGGTACCAAAAAAAAAGAGAAGGACAGTTTCTGCTACAAAAATCAGAAGCTCAGCCAAAGATGGTCTCCAGCCAAGATTTCAGCTCCTCAAGCAAACTTTTGGCCTCAGCCGTCAGAGATTTTAGGGATTTTGTGTATTGCAATTTGATGGATGCATTATCATTTTAGCATCTCATGAATTTCACACATGCATTGAGTTAAAAATCTTGAAATCTGATTTTCTACATGCATTGTTTTTAAATATTGTAAATCTTATAGTTTGTGCATGTTTTGGATTTAAATCTTGGATGCATTTGTTTTTTAAAAGAATTTTTACAAATCAAGCCAGCCCATATTTTAAAGTTTCATATTATATTTGGCTTTTAATGTTCATGATTTTAAAAGCACTTAGATGATTTAAAATCAAGTTTCCAAGCTTGGTTTAATGGCCCAAAAATCCCCACAAGAAAATACATTGAAATATGTAAAGTTGGGATTTTCATCTAAAGCTGTCGATCAACCGACGTCAAGCAGTCGGTTAACCGACAGTGGAACCGAGGCCAACCGAGAGGCTCCATCGGTTCCATTTCCAGTGAGCTACATTTTCAGAACTTCTCTATCGGTCAGCTCCTCGGCTCCCATCGGTCAACCGATAGTGCATGAATTGTAAGACCGAGGGCTCGTCGGTTCCAAAAACAGACAGCGACTTTTTCATTATCTTTGTGCTGTCGGTTCCTTGTCGGTCAACCGACAAATGAGGGTTAACTGACAGATGTGTAACGGTCAGGAAACTTTCGAAAACATGACCGTTGCTTAGTGACCATTAAGGTGTCGGTCGACTGACACCTACCTGTCGGTCGACCGACAGGTAGCCGTTGGCAGCTTTTTTCTATAAAAGCAAGCTCATTCCTTTGGCCAATGTTGATTATTTTTAAGCCATTCTTGAAGAGCTTTGAGGCCAAAGAAAGGGGAAGAGCTAAGGAAGGATAATGTGTCATTAGGAAAAGCTAAAAGCTTGGATTTATGAAGTTAAACCACCAAGTAAGCTTTGCCTTTTATTAATCATTGTTTTATGCTTTGTTAAACTATTGGTAAATGATTCTAGCATATAAACTATGATGTGTTGAATCCTCTTCTTCCTTAATCTTTGATTTAAGTCATAGGATTCTTCACCTTGATTTCAAAACAAGTTTGTTTTATAAACTTTGTTAATCATGCATTGCCAAAATCTTTGATTTCTATTATGTCATGATTCATTAACTTGTTTTGAATCTTTCCTTGTTGTTTTCATTCATTTAAACCTTTGTTGAATTAGTTTGGTTTTGAAAACAACATTGCACATGCATCACATGTTTAGACTAAATTAATTTCATACAACTTGTGAACCCTTGTTTTTCATATCTTCTACAAGTTTGTATTTGGTACATGTGATTTCCATATTACTTCAATCATATCTTTTTATGTGCATTAAACTTTTAAATGCTTTTAGCATAAATTGATTGAGCTTTAATTTTCAACTTGATTGAAGTATTCACACACACACTTCATGAGCATTCATCTTTGCATTACTTAGAGTGTTGTGTGAGTTAGCTTTACACTTTCATATTCGCCTATTTAAGAGGCAATTAAATTAAGCTTAAATTGTAATCTCTTAGAGTGTTTTGTGAAGACACTTTCTTTGAGAGAAATCATTTTCTTGTAAGGTTATTGCTTAGCCATATAAAAGCATTGTGTATAGGTTGTTGTTTAGCCTAGAAAAACAACATTGTAAGGTTATTGCTTACCCTTGGAAAGCATATTGTAGAGGTTATTGCTTAGCCTTTTGAAAAGCATATTAGTGGAAATCCGGTGGGGTGTTGAGTCACAAGTCGGTAGTGGATGTAGGCATTGAGGCCGAACCACTATAAATCCTTGGGTAGTGGTGATTGATTTGTGGTGATTGTTTTGTTTAAGCTTCCGCATTTTATAAGTTAATCATCACATGTGACTAGTTTATTTTAAAAAAAATTAAAATTGGCCATAATTAGTCATTAAGTGTAGATCACCCTATTCACCCCCCCCCCCCCCCCCCCTCTAGGGTAGGATCCCTTGGACTTTCAATTGGTATCGGAGCAAGGTTGGTCTATATTTAGGATCAAGTGTTTGGAACTCTTGATTAGGTGTAAAAACCTAGAGTCAAAACCCTAGTTGTGCATTTCTATGAAAATCATAAAAATGGATTCCACTATGCTAGACTTTGTAGATTCTTCTAGATCCCTTCTTCTTCCATCTATTGGAGATTAAAACATTGAATTTAAAGTATCTCAACTTGAATCCAAACTTAAATTAAAAGAAGAAGAAATTAATGAAAATGAAGATGACATTCAACAAGCCTATGATGAATTATGTACATTTTCCTTAGAGCTTGTTAAAAAGAATAAAAGATTACAACAAGAATCTAAAAGTCTAAACCAAGAATTAGTCTCTTCTAAAAATGAACTTAAAGAAAAAGATGAATTAATAAATTGTGTAGAATCTAAGTTCATGATCTCTTTACATAATCTATCTAATATTAAAGATGACATAAGAGAATCAAAGATAGATTGTGATAATCTTAATAAGGAAAATTCTAATCTAAGAGATCAATTAAAAAGGCAAGATGAAAACATTAACAATTTAGAATCCAAGTTAACCATTTCTATGGAAAATTTATCTAATGCACAAATTAAGATAAAAACTCTAGAACTTGGATCTAATGCTATCAATGAAGTAAAGTTTGAATTAAAACTTGCCCATGAAGAGCTAAACAAATTTAAGGGAATTGAACATGAACTAACAAAAGTTAAAAATGAAAATTCAACCCTTAAAAACCAAGTCACTCAACTTGAAACCTACAAACAAAAGTATGAGTGCAAATTTACCCAAAGTGAAGAAAGATTTGAAAAGTTATTGAAATTGGGTAAATCTAACAGAGATAGGATGGGTCTTGGTTTTGATAGGAATATTTCACATGACCTTAAATTCACCAACACATTTGTGAAAGGTGAGTTCTCATTCTCTAGCACTCACACTTCCTTGCCCATGTCTAAATGTAATTATTGTGGCATTGAAGGACATTTTAGGTTTGAGTGCAAACAAAGGAGAAGCAATGTGTCTAAACCCATCTTTGAACCAAAGAAAGTAAAATCAAATTCTATGATGGTTAAGACACTAAAAACCAAGGAAGACTCCAAGAAGACTAAACAAGTAAAACCTATTAAAAAGGAGTCTCCAAAAATAGATTCTAAAAAGTTTAAACAAGTTAAACCAACTTTAAAAGAATCTATAAATAAAAAGCTTCTCAATCTATCTCCCTTAAATCAAAACATGAAAGAACTTTTGAAGAAAGTTGCAAAGTTAAATCTAAAATTCAAAAGTCAAATAAAGGGAGAAAATAAGAAGAAAAGAAAAATGGCTCAATCCCCTAAGAAGAAAAGTCACCAACCTCAAAAGACTAATCACCAACCTAAGTTAAATTTAGTTAAATCTAAACATCATGGTGATAAGTCTAAATTGAAAATTTATCAAGTCAAATCTCCAATAGTTGGTGAGACTTTTAAGATGGACCTCAAAGACCAACCCTCTCAAGACCTTAGGTGGATTCCCAAAGTTATATACTTAGACAAACCTTAAGGCCTTGGACCTCATTGACCAACCAATCCTTTTTAGTTAAATCCTTTTGTTGGTCATATTGTTGCATTTGCATTTTGTTTCTTTCATAGTTACATTTATTTAAAATGCAATGTCTCTTTATAATTAATTGATTTTGTCTTCATGAACTTCTCTAGTTAAATATCATTGTTTTCAAAATCATTTTGATTATAATTTTCTCATGATAGATTTGCTCTTAGCTCTCATATAAGTTATATCACTTGTATTGCATTTCTACATTTGTTCAATTGATCGTGTTTTCAAAAGCTTTCATAGCTAGAGTATTCATGATTGATTGATGTTGCAAAATCATTTGTTTGGATGTATTAGTAAGATTTGTTTTGAAAAACAAATGATTTGAAACAATTTAGTTTTTCCATAGATTTCTAAGTTATATTTTCATATGGAAAATTATTGTTTTGAAAAACCAACTTGTATGTGTTTCAAATAAGTTATATCTTTTAAAATGCAAGTTGAAAAAGTGTTATCTTCAAAATCATCCTCTTTATGCTCATTGTTGGATTTTGTTTATTGAAATGATTTGAAGATTGTATGAATGGAAATGCTTTAAAACATTTTTAGTTATAAACATCAAAGCATGTTCCTTGTTTTCATTTCCTCATGCATTTAGTTATCGTAACTTAAATGGAAATGAATTTTGTTATAGGCAATTTGCATCTTTTAGTTTCATTCTTTTTTATATGCAAATGTCTATTAGTTTCTTATATGGTTGTGCTCTTTAATTATTTTTGTAGTTACCATACTAGAACCCAAAAATCCATCCTCTTGCTTTCTAGTTTTTATTTGACTTGGATGGTTATGTTGTTGATTCATGTGTAATTTTCTTATTGGTATCATTCATTAAACATGTTTCAACTTCGTAGTAGTGTTATTGATCATATGAACATCTTTGAAATTCATTCCTTGTATTTCATAGTTATATCTATTGTTTGATGGATGTCTTAGATGTTGAATTCATATGATTTTGACACTTTGAAAATTGCATGTTATACTAAGTTATATCTTTTTATGCAATTTTTTCTTGTTCATCACTATGCTCATTAGTTATATTATTCTAAGTGATGAATATCATTTTATGATGCTTGTTGGGATTTCGTGTTTGTCACATGCTTGCTTTTAATCATGTTTCCTATTCAATTGGTAATCAATTGGTATCTTTTTCAATTAGTATCTATATCCAATTGGTATCAAATCTTGAGTTTGTGATAGACCTTGTGTACATTGGATTGAACTTGATAGTTATATGTCTTTTGTTCCATGTCACATTCCATGAGCATCATAATCCTCATGATTGCCACCTCTCTTGCTCTTATAGGTAAATCACATGACCACCATGTTTATGTTTTCATAATTTTGGTTGGTTAATGGTGAGGTTTTGGCTTCATGATTGAACCTCATTTCATTCAACTTGTGCATGATAGTTATATTTTTTTTGTTTGAATGAAATGATTTCAAAATTTTCATAGCATATGATTTTCATAAGTTATAACGATTTATGCTATGTTTAGTATATCCTTTTGACCTTGCTCTCTAATTATCCAATAGCTTATCCATCAATTGGTATCTTTATATTGGTAATTTGATCAATTTGAACTTTATAGTCATTTATCATTATCAATTGGCATCTAATTCTTCTCTTGAAGTTAACCCTCAATTGGTTAAACCATCTTCTTCTTGCACCTATTAGTTAAATCATTGTCAAAAGTTTGACAAAAGAAGAGTATGGATTGAGGGGGAGTAAACCTTCTAAGGAAGCATTAGAGTTGATCAAATTCACCCTTATATTGGCTCTATACTCTTATAGCCTATTACCCATGCATGATGCCCTGCTATGTATTTCATTTTTTATTTCCTTTGTTAACAAGTGCTACTAAAAGGTATTTTCCTTGTTTCATGTGTGTAGGTACCCTTCCTCATTTGGTACTTTGCAATTTAATGGCAAAGGGGGAGAATAATAATAAGTGGGGGAGAAGGGGAGAAGTTCTCAAGTTTAATGGCAAAAAGGGAGAAAGAATTAAGGGGGATAAAGAGTATTCAAGCTACCCAAAGGGAGAGAATGCATTGGAGAGAATGCATGGTCATAGGGGGAGAAGATGATAGAAGAAAGAGCTTGGGAGCTAAAGAAGATGCTTGGTCTAAAGAAAGGAAGATGATGAGAAAGCTTAAAGATTGATCAAGCTCCAAGCATCAAGAAGAATGAAGCTAGAGCCCAAGCTAAAGTGAAGAAGCATCCAAGAAGATTTCAAGGATTGTCCAGCCAAGGAGGAGTTGAAGAATGTGTGGAAATTTAGTGTTGAGCAAAGTTTGCCAACATATAAAAGGTTTGCCATCAAATTACAAAGGGGGAGATTGTTGGGGAGATTGTGTATTGCAATTTGATGGATGCATTATCATTTTAGCATCTCATGAATTTTCACACATGCATTGAGTTAAAAATCTTGAAATCTGATTTTCTACATGCATTGTTTTTAAATATTGTAAATCTTATAGTTTGTGCACGTTTTGGATTTAAATCTTGGACACATTTGTTTTTGAAAAGAGTTTTTACAAATCAAGCTAGCCCATGTTTTAAAGATTCATATTATATTGGCTTTTAATGTTTCATGATTTTAAAAGCACTTAGATGATTTAAAATCATGTTTCCAAGCTTGGTTTGATGGCCCAAAAATCCCCACAAGAAAATACTTTGAAATATGTAAAGTTGGGAATTTTTTCTAAAGCTGTCGGTCAACCGACGTCAAGCAGTCGGTCAACCGACAGTGGAACCGAGGCCAACCGAGAGGCTCCATCAGTTCCATTTCTAGTGAGCTACATTTTCAGAACTTCTCTATCGGTCAGCTCCTCGGCTCCCATCGGTCAACCGATAGTGCATGAATTGTAAGACCGAGGGCTCGTCGGTTCCAAAAACAGACAGCGACTTTTTCATTATCTCTGTGCTGTCGGTTCAGTTGTCGGTTCCTTGTCGGTCAACCGACAAATGAGGGTTAACCGACAGATGTGTAACGGTCAGGAAACTTTCGAAAACATGACCGTTGCTTAGTGACCGTTGAGGTGTCGGTCGACCGACACGTAGCCGTTGGCAGCTTTTTTCTATAAAAGCAAGCTCATTCCTTTGGCCAATGTTGATTATTTTTAAGCCATTCTTGAAGAGCTTTGAGGCCAAAGAAAGGGGAAGAGCTAAGGAAGGCTAATGGGTCATTAGGAAAAGCTAAAGCTTGGATTTATGAAGTTAAACCACCAAGTAAGCTTTGCCTTTTATTAATCATTGTTAAACTATTGGTAAATGATTTTAGCATATAAACTATGATGTGTTGAATCCTCTTCTTCCTTAATCTTTGATTTAAGTCATAGGATTCTTCACCTTGATTTCAAAACAAGTTTGTTTTATAAACTTTGTTAATCATGCATTGCCAAATCTTTGATTTCTATTATGTCATGATTCATTAACTTGTTTTGAATCTTTCCTTGTTGTTTTCATTCAATTTAAACCTTTGTTGAATTAGTTTGGTTTTGAAAACAACATTGCACATGCGTCACATGTTTAGACTAAATTAATTTCATACAACTTGTGAACCCTTGTTTTTCATATCTTCTACAAGTTTGTATTTGGTACATGTGATTTGCATATTACTTCAATCATATCTTTTTATGTGCATTAAACTTTTAAATGCTTTTAGCATAAATTGATTGAGCTTTAATTTTCAACTTGATTGAAGTATTCACACACACACTTCATGAGCATTCATCTTTGCATTACTTAGAGTGTTGTGTGAGTTAGCTTTACACTTTCATATTCGCCTATTTAAGAGGCAATTAAATTAAGCTTAAATTGTAATCTCTTAGAGTGTTTTGTTAAGACACTTTCTTTGAGAGAAATCATTTTCTTGTAAGGTTATTGCTTAGCCATATAAAAGCATTGTGTATAGGTTGTTGTTTAGCCTAGAAAAACAACATTGTAAGGTTATTGCTTACCCTTGGAAAGCATATTGTAGAGGTTATTGCTTAGCCTTTTGAAAAGCATATTAGTGGAAATCCGGTGGGGTGTTGAGTCACAAGCCGGTAGTGGATGTAGCCATTGAGGCCGAACCACTATAAATCCTTGGGTAGTGGTGATTGATTTGTGGTGATTGTTTTGTTTAAGCTTCCGCATTTTATATGTTAATCATCACATGTGACTAGTTTATTTTAAAGAAATTAAAATTGGCCATAATTAGTCATTAAGTGTAGATCACCCTATTCACCCCCCCTCTAGGGTAGGATTTCTTGGACTTTCAAGAGATTCCAGGGCACGCTTCTTCAGGAACTTGCCATGAGATGCTGGGGTGAGCTGTAACCCTTCTTTCACACCGGGAAGCTTATCCCGAGCAGTTCGCCATTGTTTGTCCTCTTGAAATTTCCTTTCAAGGACTCGACCAGCATCTGCAACCAGGCGAATTAGAGCAATCTCCCTGTCGCGAGCCTCTATTATAGCAGCCCACTTGGCAGCGACTTGTGCCTTCAAATGCTCAAGACGTTTCTTGGCCTCATCGACCTCCCTATCAAGGATCTTAAGGTCATGTGTCAGCCCAATGATGGCTAGCTCTTCTAAGTTCTTCTCTCAGACTATCTGGCTCCTGCTTTGTGTAGCCTCATTCAGGTCAGACTTAGCCTTATCAGCAGAGTCCAGGAACATCTCCTTGAAGAACTGGTCGTCAGCAAAACCCATGGTCTCAAACCACTTGTCACCCAGTGCAATGATCCTATCAACGATCGCCCTGGCACCTGTGACATCCAGACCAGCCTCTTCGGCATCACTGAGAATCTCATGCACATGCTGGATCATGCCAAATTCGGCATCCAAGTGCCCCGAAAGGAGAGTCTCAGTCCAAGATCTCAGAACCCGCACCACCACCTTCTTCACAAAAAGAAGGGATGGCCCAACTGAAGATTCGCCCAACTCCGTTGGTCGGCTGCTCATGTCATCACCCGTTGGAAGAGTAACAAAAGAACTCTTTCCAGTTGAAGCTGCTCGGGAAGGAATCTCAGCACGAGGTATCTCCTCAACAGTGTTAGAACTGGTCCCAGGAGTCTCTACCACTGGATCGACCTCTGTCATCTCTTGCTCTGGTTCTGAAGTAAGCGACGGACTCTCCTCTGTCACTTCAAAACCTGCCAAAGAAACACAAAAATGTATGAATATGATCCTGTTTGAAAATCATTATCAGGGTTATTACTACAAAATAACTTCTTCGACGACTGGTGGAAGACTCTTTTCCTCCATGAACTCATCGGAAGCATCATCAACATTTGCGTCCATCGATGGTTCAAAGTCATCAGAATCCTGTTGCAAGTCAGCTGACAAGAAAAATGTTAGCAAACCAAGTCATAGACAAAAAAAAAGCAAAAAAAAAAAGAAGTCATACCAGTTGGATATTCTGGAATCGCTCCAGAGTCCCTCGGTTCTTCTTCAGGTGCCCCGACAGGATCCGTCACCGCCTCATCGGTTGGAACCTCAGGCATCGCCAAGTCTTCCTCTGCTAAAAAAAATAATAAAGAAAAAAAGAGAAGCAGTAGGGGGAGAAAACAAATCAAGACATGGAAAATCCCATGAAAAGAAATAGAAAGAGAAAGAGGAAGAATCATACCTTCACCGACGGTCTCTTCTTCTCGGCTTCTCTTCTCTGGAGGCTCGTCGACATTCCCTGGCACCTCCTCATTGATAGTAAGAGGGACTTCTAAGTCTGGAGAGTCCTCATGTTGCCCCTTGTTGCGATGATGACTCCTCTTCCTCTTACTTCTGTGGGTTCGCTTCTTAGAGGAACATGTCCCGCTGTCAGAGTCAGGTCTCCCACTTGACTCCTCACAGGATGGTTTACCCTTGTCAGTAGACTCCACGGAAGCTTGCCTTTGCGCCACTTGTATCCAAGCATCAAGTTCGGCTTCCTCCTGTTCTACCTGCTCTAAAGCCTCATTAGGTATTTCTCGAACAGCTTCAGAACCAATGATGCCCTGGTCACCGAGAAAGCATATCTTGTGCTTCTCTCCAGAAAGGAAGGCCCAAACTTCCTCTCGCCAGACGCCATCCGACTTTCCAAGGCCCTTTCTAGATGACAGCTTTACATCAAGCTCCTTCTTGGAAAGCCCCCGATATGCCGAAAAACTCTCCGCGAACCACTTCGCAAAGCTGGCAGTCCGGGAAGTCGACAGTACAGGATAAGAGATCATGGCAGTAGTGTCTTCAGCACTATAGAAAGCCCATGCGTTTCTCCCGTCCTGTAAACCTCCAAAGCGCTTCACCATGCTTGAAGGCGCTCCAACAACGCCTTGAGAAAAGCCCAACTAAAAAGCAAAGCGAGAGGGTACATACGGCTGGATGTCGACGAAAAGATGTCTGCGGTACACCATCGTGCCGACACGTATGCTGAAAAGCCACTCCTTCTCTGCATTTGTCAAGGAGTAATGCCTTCCCGACTCCGCCCTGGTAGAGTCTCGAGAGGCACCAAAAACAAAAGCCTTCTTCCGCAACTCCAGAGAAAGCTTCACTGAAGACTGCCCCATCTCGACGTCCCTGAATCGTCGGATCCTCATGCGGGCAAACAAAAGTGATTCGGACACGACTTTGCCCTTAGCAAGCCGAATCATCAAAGGATCATCATCCCGTGCAGCACCCAGCCGGTGGAAGCCAGGACAGTGGTACACATACCACGAATAAAAGATGTGGGTTGAAAATACCCTATTCATAGGGAGCCCAAGCCGAACCAAAAAAGTAGCAGCCTGCAGTTTGGTACACAAGTAGGAGTAGATAGCTGGCACCAAAGCAAGCTACTCTCCAAACGCCATCTGACAAGCCAGAAAAATACAATGCGGCCTAATGTGCGTTCCATCTCCTCCAGCAAAAACAGCCTCACCAAGCCAATAAGTGAGGTAAACAGCGAGATCTCTCCGCAGTGCAATGTCAGGACATATGGCGTTTGTACTCGCACAGAAATCTCTCAACTCTTCTTGCATAGCCAAGATCTTCTTCGAACCCGGATCCCTAGCCCTGTCTTCCCGGGTCATGCTATCAGAAGACTCCCCGCTTTCAAAGAAGTTAGGAGAAGAAGAGTTAAAACTCTTCCAACTGCTGGATCTAACTTTCAAGCCTTCATTCTCCTTCAAAAAATCATAGAAGGCAACAAGCTGAAAGTACAGAAGCCTGAACTCCTCAGACCGCTCCTCATGGACGCTGTCGATAGGAATAAACTCCTTATAGAGTTTGCCAAGGATGGGCAATCCAGTAATGGCGCTCAGCTCCTTCAAAGAGAAATCAATCTCACCATTCGTCATAACGAATGTATTGGTTTGTGGAAGGAATGACTCCAGCATAGCCATGAAGGCCTCGTCGGAAAAGATCACGGTCTCCCTAAAGGCGCGGACAGCATCAAAAATCCCGGCTTGCTTCAAAATGACGCCACCAATTAACAGGACGCGATCAGTCCACGACTTCCACTCGGAGTCAGCACTAAAACAGCCACGAAGTCGAAAAGGCTTCACCCAATTGCTGTCGTCACCACTGAAAATGCCAAGGCCCACCGGTCTCAAATCGACCGACGGATAATCAGAGCCCTGGTAACCGCTGGCTGGCATCAACATGTCCATGTCAGTAGGCGACTTCTCCGCATATCCAGGAGAACCGCTAACAAAAACCCCAGTCTTGATTACATTTGTCCTTCTCACCCAGCTTGAAGGATCTTCCCTCTTAGAGCACGTGGGTGCAAGGCTCATGATCGAGACTGTGCGATCAAACGTCTAACGGGTAGCAACAGTCTTCTTCTCACCATCTGCTCTGAAAGAGAACTGAAAACATCTCCTCTGGTATGTCATGTCATCAGGGATGGCATCACCAAAGAAGAAGGTAAGCTTGGGTAAAACACTCTGATCTTCCATCACCCATGGACGATTGCTTACCATGATCTTATAAAATTCCTCTCCCTTGAGAGCGATCAGTCGCTGCCTCATCTCATCTTTGTTGAGGGAGTCACACTCTTCCAGATTTCTCTCAACATACTGAACCTTGTCCCAAGCCTGCTGAACGGCTGGATTAGAAGACCTAGCAGATCGACGAGGTACGTTGGTAGCAGGCTCTTTACCCTTGTTCGTTCTGGAGGAACCACCTGCAAAGGATGGAAAAGAAAAAGATCAATCATCAAAATGACACGATTTCGCTAAAAAGAATCTAGCGAAATTTTGACATGATGCCGGGGCAATTCCGAAGAAAAGGAACTACTCTGAAAGAAATAGAAAGCTTGAAGATGGGCTCAACATTGCTGCGAGCTCCGAAACTCCAAACTTTCGAAACCTCAAAGTCTCCGCAAAATCAGGAAGGGCTCAACATTGCTACGAGCTCCAAATTCCAAAGTTTGGAAAAACTTTCAGGTATGCTATCACATCATGCTACAATTCAATTTACAAAAAAAATATACATGCATGAACATCTTAGTTTGCAAAAAAAAAAAAATGCATTATCATGATGAGAAAAAAAAAAGAAAACTTTCTCGAAAAAAAAAGAGAGGAAAATCTTCAAAAAAAAAGAAGAGAAATGACAGCAAAAAAAAAGAGAAAGAAGAGGGCTAGCCCACAGGCCACGTGGCCATACGGCCAGATCCGTACGGATCTGTCAGTACGGCCCACAAAAGAAACAAAAAAAAAAGAGAAAGCACGAAAAAAAAGAGGTAAAACACGTGTAAAAAAAAAGAGAGAACACGTGGAAAAGAAAAAAAAAAGAAAAGAAAGAACTTTTTATTTCCTACAATGGAGTTTTCTTGAAAAAGGGAACTTACTTGAACCCATTGATGGAGAAGAAGAAAAAATGTCTTGAAGATCTTGAAGAAGAAGAACTCTTGGTCTTGAAGCCCTTTTGGGATTGTTGCAAAAGAAAGCAATAAGAGCAAGAGATCCAACCTCCTCCTTGCTTTTATAGAAGAGAGCAAACCAACGAAGGAAAGAAGAAAGAGGTAAGTGTTACTAATTAGTAACCTTACCAAAAGAAAGAAATTAGAACGATTCTTTCCCAAAAGAAAGATATCTTGAGGGATTCTCTCCCAAAAAGAAATCAATGAGAGATTTTCTCCCAAAAGATAGGATCAATGAAAGATTCTTTCCCAAAAGAAAGATATCTTGAGATATTCGATCCCAAAATAAAGGGAACATGAGAGATTCTTTCCAAATAAAGATATTCTTAGATATTCTCTATCCAAAGGAGATATTTTTAGATATTCTTTACAAAAATGACACCATATGAGATCTAAGCCATTCCAAAAATCTTAAGGTCCCATGGGTTAGCCCATATGAGTCAGGTTCGACCACCTAGGCACCAAAAAAAAAAAATTGGGCTTTTAGTCAAAGAGAAATCCCTCTTACCAAGAGCATACAAAAATGGTTTCATGCCTCTTTTGAGTTGATTGGACCATACAAAAAAGAATTCCAAGCCCCATGAGCTTTCAGAAATTAAACCATCCAGCCTCATATACCAAATTGAGCCAAAATCTTGAAATTGACATTCCACAAAAATCAAACCAAATCCTGGTCCCCTAACTTGCCACATACAGCTTGTTAGGTCACAAGACCAAAACCAAAAACCCAAACCTGATCCCCTAACTGGCCACATACAGCCTGTTAGGTCACAAGATGAAAACCAAAATCGACCCCCCAACATTCCACATACGACTTGTTGGGTCACACGGTCAAAACCAAACCCGACCCCCTAACCTGCCACATACAGCTTGTTAGGTCACAAGGTCAAAACCCAATTCCACATCCCTGATGTCATCTTCAAAACTTTGCCTCGAGATGGTATGTGATCCCTTTCACTACCATAAAATTCCCCTGGAAGTTCAAAAGGCTATAAATACCAAAAGAAAGACTACTCAAAGACTCTTGGTCAAGTCACAAGCTCTCCTTCGAAAAATCTCTTCGAGGCACATCGACTACAAAAGTTAAGCAACTCGTCGCTGCACCTCGAGGGGGCATTTGTTGACACAAAAAAAATGTGTCACTTTGCTTCTTCAAAATCCAGAAAGCTACATGAAGTCGCAGCCTGCCATAAATAGGTAATGCTACTTCCAAAAATCAAATCATGTCAGAATCAAACAAAAACCGCAAGATCCTTCAAGACAGCCAAAAGAAGAGTACACAAGAAGTCTCGGGCCATTTCAAAATCATTTGGCCTAACTTCACTTCTCCGGCAGCTGGAGAGGAGCTCCCGGCGGCGAAAGCATCGGAGACACCAAATCTTCGATCAGAGCCGATGGATGGTCTCAAAATACATTCAAAAGGCTCCACGTCAAGTTCCGAGTCAAACTGACAACGTTTGACCCAACATCAACCCTCGAACAGCTAAATCAAGCCTCTCGGCGGCGAGAACCACCGAGGCCATCACTCATCAGATAGAGCACATGGACGGCTTCAAAATGCTTACAAAGGGCTACATGTCAAATCTCAGGTCATTTCGACAACATTTGACCATACTTTGACGCTCGGAAGCCAAATCAGGCCTCTCGGCGGCGAAGCTCCCCGGGATCATGGTTTCCAAGATAGAGCCTATGGATCATCTTAAAATGACTCCAATAGGTTCCCGGTCAAATTTCAAGTCAATCGGACATCGGTTGACCGCGCATCAAGCCGCGACATCTTCATCGCGACAAAAACAAGTCTAGTGGTGATAGGACCCCAAACGCTTCAAAACTCAAACAAAAGCCTATGGTTGGTCTTATTTATTGCTCAGGAGGCTTCACCCCAAATTGCAGGTAATTCCAACATTGTTTGGCCCAGTTTCAGCTTTTGACGGAAAATCGGCAGCTCTGCGCGGCAAAGTCTTCGGCTTTCCCGGAAAATTAGGAAACTTTGCAAACCAAAATGCAAGGATTCTCATCAGGTTTTCTACAGGGAAATCCGGCCAATAAATGATCAAAAATTTCAAAGAAAAATACAGAAGAAAAAAGAATAAAAAAACATCAAAAAACGGACACAAAACGGGACAGAAAGGGAGGAAAACCCCCCAGGGTCACAGACCCTTGCGACCCTGGAGCCCGGGATAGCCGGGAGGGCCCCGGAAGCCCCGTTTTTCATCGTTTTTTGCGATTCGAATCATCCGACCCCTGGGATTTTCAAAAATTCATAATTTTGAGACACCAAATCCTTTGACATCCATCAAAATCAAGGGTCAATCATCAAGAGTATCAAAATCAACATTGATCGCCAACCGGTCAACCAAAAAAAAGTGTCATTTCTACCCGACCGATCGAGAAATCGACAGGACAGATGGCACCGACCCACTGTTGGCAACCAATACCTGAAGTTACATGGTCATCCGATGTCGATCTACATGAAGATCCATCGATGATCATCACCAGAAGAATCCCAAAAGACGCGGCATGGCCCGCGACTCTTCAACTACTCGGCGACCACTTAATGCGATTTATTGACTAGCTTTATTACAGTCATTAATCCATTTCTTTGGATGGCCCAATCAGAAGTAAGCATCCGGGAGTTACAAGTCAAGAGATTCATGACATTTAAAACATGAAACTCCTCCCATCATGGCGATTAAAGGCGATTAAATGCCCTCAATCTCCTCCGGCTAATCAGAAGCCAATAAAAATGAGTTACAAAATAAAGGAATTAAATCATGTAACTCCTCCCATTATGCGGCTTAATGACAATAAAAGCCCATAAACTCTCCTAAATGGCTACCAAGAGCCTATAAATAGGAGAGCACTCCAAAGGAATCCAGATCGAAAAAAACAAGACAGATCCCAGATCAGAAAAAAGCACAGACAAAAGTCACTTGGGGGGTGCCCCCCCCCCCCAAGGTCCTTGCCTTCTCCTTCTGCCTCCAATGGCTTAGACGTGGCTTTTCAGCCCGTCTACTTGGTTTTTTATTGGACATAGGACCTCCTTTTGGTCTTTGTCTTCTAAAAACCTGAGGTTATAGCCAAGCCAAGCGAATCAAGAGCATCCTCTGTTCTCATCTGCATGGATGATGGCGAAGCCCACATATGGCTTGCGACCGTCAATCTGAACGAGTCCCCCACAATCTCCTGAGAAGTTAGATCCTCCTTTTCTTTCTTTTCATTATAGTTTGTATTTTTCCAAAAGAGACAAAAATCACAACTCTTGTCTTTCATTATTGATAAGAATTGTAAATCAGCTATAAACGCCAAAAATCGGCTATAAACGCCAAAAAATCGCCTTTCACGGCAAATCAAGAAAAATGTCTCCTTTCTTAAATATATGTGCAATGAAAAACTTGAAAGAAGTTGATTTCCGTTTTACTTGCGAAGGTTGATCTCCGGATCACCACTTGCAATTCCAAGTAAAATAGAAAATCTGGCACACCCATACAAAAGAAATGTTGATGCACGCCTCTGCCCCCCGGTTACGAAAGGGTCGGACCCAAACGGACTCCCACGTCCGCCGACCTCGGTAGAACCGAGCGGAAGCGCTGTCCATCACTCCCCACTTTCAAAGAAGTTGGGAGACAAAGAGCTAAAACTCTTCCAACTGCTGGATCTTATTTTTGAGCCCTCCTTCTCCTTCAAAAAATCATAGAAGGTGATGAGCTGAAAGTATAAAAGTTTGAACTCCTCAGACTGCTCCTCAAAGATGCTTTCGATCGGCATAAACTCCTCATAGAGTCTGCGAAGGATGGGCAATCCAATGGCGCTCGGCTCCTTCAAAGAGAAACCAATCTCACCATTCGTCACAACGAAGGTATTGGTTTGTGGAAGGAATGACTCCAACATAGCCATGAAGGCCTCGTCGGAAAAGATCACGGTCTCCCTAAAGGAGCGGAACGCATCAAAAATCCCAGATTCCTTCAAAACGGCGCCACCAATCAGCAGGAAGCGATCAATCCACAACTTCCACTCGGAGTCAGCACTGAAACGGCCATGAAGTCGAAAAGGCTTCATCCAATTGCTGCCGTCACCGCTGAAAATGCCAAGGCCCACCGGTCCCAAATCGACCGACGGATAATCAGAGCCCTGGTAGCCGCTGGCTGGCATCAAAATGTCCATGTCAGCAGGCGATTTCTCCGCATATCCAGGAGAACCGCCAACAAAAACCCCGGTCTTGATTACATTTGTCCTCTTCACCCAGCTTGGAGGATCTTCCCTCTTAGAGCACGTAGGAGCAAGGCTCATAATCGAGACGGTGCGATCAAACGTCGATCGGGTAACAATAGTTCTCTCCTCACCATCAGCTATTTAAGAGAACTGAAAACATCTCCTCTGGTATGTCACATCGTCAGGGACTGCATCAACAAAGAAGAAGGTAGGCATGGGCAAAACCCTCTGATCATCTATCAACCGTGGACGACTGCTTTCATGATCTTATAAAATTCCTCTCCCTTGAGAGCGATTAGTCGCTGTCTCATCTTATCCTTATTGAGAGAGTCACACTCTTCCAAGTTTCTCTCAACATACTGGACCTTTTCCCAAGCCTACTGAACGGCCGGATTAGAAGATCTAGCAGATCGACGAGGTACGCTTGTAGCAGGCTTTTTACCCTTGTTCGTTCTGGAGGAACCACCTGCAAAGGTTGGAAAAGAAAAAGATCAATCATCAAAATGACGGAATTTCGCTAAAAAAATAATCTGGCGAAATTTTGACATGACTTCGGGGCAATTCCAAAGAAAAAGGAAATACCCCGAAAGAAATAGAAAGCTTGAAGATGGGCTCAACATTGCTGCGAGCTCCGAAACTCCAAACTTTCGAAACCTTAAAGTCTCCGCAAAATCAGGAAGGGCTCAACATCGCTGCAAGCTCCAAATTCCCAAATTTGCAAAAACTTTCAGGTATGCTATCACATCATGCTGCAAATTCAATTTAAAAAAAAATACATGCATGAACATCTTGGTTTGCAAAAAAAAAAATGCATTATCATTATGAGGAAAAACAAAAAAAAGAAAGAAACTTTCTCAAAAAAAAGGGGAGAAAGAAAAGAACAAAAAAAAATAAAAAAAAAAGAGGGACTAGCCCACAGGCCACGTGGCCGTACGGCCAGATCCGCCACAGAAGAAAAAAAAACATCCAAAAAAAAAAGAAAGCATGAGAAAAAAAAAATGTGTAAAAAAAAGGGTAAAACACATGAAAAAGAAAAGAAAAAAAAAAGAAAAGAAAAGAAAGAAACAAAAAAAATAAAAAGAACTTTTTTATCATCCTATTTCCTACAATGGAGTTTTCTTGAAAAAGTGAACTTACTTGAAGCCATTGATGGAGAAGAAGAAGAAAAGCTTGAAGATTCTTGAAGAACTCTTGGTCTTGAAGCCCTCTTGAGATTTTTGCAAAAGAAAGCAATAAGAGCAAGAGATCCGACCTCCTCCTTGCTTTTATAGAAGAGAGCAAACCAAAGAAGGAAAGAAGAAAGAGGTAAGTGTTACTAATTAGTAACCTTACCAAAAGAAAGAAATTAGAAAGATTCTTTCCCAAAAGAAAGATATCTTGAGGGATTCTCTCCCAAAAAGAAATCAATGAGAGATTTTCTCCTAAAAGATAGGAGATTTGAGATATTCTCTCCCAAAGAAAGATATCTTAAGATATTATCTCCCAAAATAAAGGGAACATGAGAGATTCTCTCCAAATAAAGATATTCTTAGATATTCTCTATCCAAATGAGATATTTTTAGATATTCTTTATAAAAATGACACCATATGAGATCTAAGCCATTGCAAAAGCTTAAAGTCCCATAGGTTAGCCCATATGAGCCAGGTTTGACCACCTAGGCACTTAAAAAAATATTTGGGCTTTTAGTCAAAGAGAAATCCCTCTTACCAAGAGCTTACAAAAATAGTTCCATGCCTCTTTTGAGCAAGATTGGACCATACAAAAAAGAATCCCAAGCCCCATGAGCTTTCAAAAATCAAACCATCCAGCCTCATATAACAAATTGAGCCAAAATCTTGAAATTGACATTCCACAACAATCCAAACCAAATCCTGGTCCCCTAACTTGCCACATACAGCTTGTTAGGTCACAAGACCCAAATCAAAAAACAAAACCTGATCCCCTAACCTGCCACATACAGCTTGTTAGGTCACAAGATCAAAATCAAAATCGACCCCCCAACATTCCACATACAGCTTGTTGGGTCACACGGTCAAAACCAAACCCGACCCCTAACCTACCATATACAGCTTGTTAGGTCACAAGGTCAAAAACAAAACCCAAATCCGCATCCCTGATGTCATTTTTCAAAACTTTGCCTCGAGATGGTATGTGATCCCTTTCACTACCATAAAATTCCCCTGAAGCTCAAAAGGCTACAATACTAAAAGAAATATTGCTCAAAGACTCTTGGTCAAGTCACAAGCTCTCCTTCAAGAATCTCTTCAAGGCACATCGACTACAAAAGTTAAGCAACTTGTCGCTATACCTCGAGGGGGCATTTGTTGACACAAAAAAATGTGTCACTTTGCTTCTCCAAACTCAAGAGAACTACATGAAGTTGCAGCCTGCCATAAATAGGCAATGCTACTTCCAAAAATCAAATCTTTTCAGAATCAAACAAAAACTGCAAGATCCTTCAAGACAGCCAAAAGAGGAGTACACAAGAAGTTTCGGGCCATTTCAAAATCATTTGGCCTAACTTCACTTCTCCGATAACTGAACAGGAGCTCCCGGCGGCGAAAGCAACGGAGACACCAAATCTACGATCAGAGCCGATGGATGGTCTCAAAATACGTCCAAAAGGCTCCACGTCAAGTTCCAAGTCAAACCGACAACGTTTGACCCTACAACAACCCTCGAACAGCTAAATCAAGCCTCTCGGCGGCGAGAACCACCGAGGCCATCACTCATCAGACAGAGCATATGGAAGATGCTTTCAAAGGGCTACACGTCAAATTTCAGGTCATTTCGACAACATTTGACCAGACATTGACGCTCGGAAGCCAAATCAGGCCTCTCAGTGGCGAAGCTCCCCGGGACCATGGTTTCCAAGACAGAGCCTATGGATCATCTCAAAATGACTCCAATAGTTTCCCTGTCAAATTTCAAGTCAATCGGACACCGGTTGACCGCACATCAAAGCGTGATATCCCATTCGCGACAAAAACAAGTCTACTAGCGATAGGACCCCAAACGGCTTCAAAATTCAAACAAAAGCCTATGGTTGGTCTTATTTATTGCTCAGGAGGCTTCACCCCAAATTTCAAGTGATTCCGACATCGTTTGACCCAATTTGGGCTTCTGACAGTAAATCGGCAGCTCTACGCGACAAAGTCTTCGCCTTTCCCGGAAAATTGGAAACTTTGCACTCCAAAATGCAAGGATTCTCTTCAATCTTTCTACAGGGAAATCAGGCCAAGAAATGATAAAAAATGTCAAGAAAAAATACAGAAGAAAAAAGAATAAAAAAACATCAAAACGGCCGCAAAACGGGAGAAAAGGGGAAAATCTCCCCCCATGGTCGCAGACCCCCGCGACCCTAGCCCAGGGTCACCAGCCCCTGCGACCATGGAGCCTGGAATCGCCGGGTTCGCCCCGGAAAGCCCATTTTTCATCATTTTTCGCGATTCGAAGCTTCCAACTCCTCGGATTTTCCAAAATTCATACTTTTGAGGCGCCAAATCTTTTGACATCCGTCAAAATCATGGGTCAATCGTCAAGAGTATCAAAATCAACATTGATCGCAACCGGTCAACCAAAAGAGTGTGCTTTCTACCTGACCGATCGACAAATCGACAGGTCAGATGGTACCGACCCGCTATTGGCAATCAATGCCAAAAGTTATATGGTCATCCGATGTCGATCTACATGAAGATCCATTGATGATCATTGCAGAAGAATCCCAAAAGACGCGGGACAGCTCGCGACTCTTCAACTGCTCGGCGACCACTTAATGCGATTAATTGACTAGCTTTATTGCAGTCATTAATTCATTTCTTTGGACGGCCTAATCAGAAGCAAGAAAATGGGAGTTACAAGTCAATTGATTCATGACATTTAACCCATGAAACTCCTCCCATCATGGCAATTAGAGGCGATTAAATGCCCTCAATCTCCACCGGCCAATCAAAAGCCAAGAAAAATGAGTTACAAAATAAAGGAATTAAACCATGTAACTCCTCCCATTATGCGGCTTAATGACAATAAAAGCCTATAAACTCTCCTAAATGGCTACCAAGAGCCCATAAATAGGAGAGCATCACAAGCATTCCTTATATACTTCGGAAAATCCGGAAATCCAAACAAAAAAAGGCATCAGAAATTTAAGAGAAAGAAAGAGAGAAAACTCTGCAAAAGTTCTGCATCGGCCACCACTACAAGGTGACAAAAGTCCCTTCGGGGGTACCCCCCCCCCCCAATGTCCTTGCCTTCTCATTCTGCCTCCAATGGCTTAGACATGACTTTTCAGTCTGTCTACTTAGTTTTTTATTGGACATAGGACCTCCATTTGGTATTTGTCCTCTAAAAATCTGAGGTTATAGCCAAGCCAAGCGAATCAAGAGCATCCTCTATTCTCATCCGCATGGATGATGGCGAAGTCTACACATGGCTTGCCACCGTCAATCTGAATGGGTCCCCCACAATCTCCTGAGAAGTTAGATCCTCATTTTCTTTCTTTTCATTGTAGTTTGTATTTTTTTAAAAGGAGACAAAAATCACAACTCTTATCTTTCGTTATTGATAAGAATTGTAAATCGGCTATAAATGCCAAAATCGGCTATAAATGCCAAAATCGGCTATAAATGCCAAAAATCGGCCATAAATGCCAAAACAATCGCCTTTCACGACAAATCAAGAAAATGTCTCTTTTCTTAAATATATGTGCAATGGAAAACTTGAAAGAAGTTGATTTCCTTTTTACTTGCGAAGGTCGATCTCCGGATCATCACTTGCAATTCCAAGTAAAATAGAAAATCTGGCACACCCATAAAAAAATGTTGATATCCGCTCCTGCCCCCCGGGCGGGAAAGGGTCGGATCAAACGGACTCCCACGTCCGCCGACCTCGGTAGCACAGAGCAAGGAATACGCGGTCCATCAAAGAGAAGCTGAAAAAGACATGAGGGGAGCGGTTGACCAAGCCAGAACATCTGGTGGTACAGACGCATTCTCTCATAAGGGATATCCAATCTTCGGAGAAATTGAAAACCTAAGAGCAGAGAAGAGGAATGACCAATTGAGCTTGTCAAAGGCTTTTTAGATGTCTAACTTGAGGCACAGAGAGCCTTTACTGAATTTGGATTTAAGTTTTTGAAAGAGTTCGAAAGTCAAGGCTGCATGGTGATGGATGGATCTGCCTGAAATGAAAGCTGCTTGGTAAGAGGAGATCAGTTTAGGGAGACGGGTGATGAGCCTGGATGTAAGGATTTTGGAAATAATCTTGTAGGAAAGATTCAGCAAGCTAATAGATCTGATGTCAGCAAAAGAGGCAGGAGAGTTGGATTTTGGGATGAGAGCAAGGAAGAAAGCATTGGAAGCTTTGAGTATTCTTTTGGTTTTGAAGAAGTGTTGCACTGAATTGATGACAGTTTTGCCTATGATTCCCCAAGTTGAAGTGTAGAAGGCGCCATTGAAGCCGTCTGGATCAGGGGAACTGTTCTTCTTGAGAGCAAAGACAATAGCTTTAATCTCTGAGTAAGTAGGGATAGAGATTAAATTAAAGTTTTCAGCATCTGTAACCTTTGGGCTATCAGTCTGAAAAAGAATTGGATGAAGCTATCCATCATGGGGCTTGAAAAGATTGGAGAAAAAAATCCACAGCTTGGTTTTGGATGGTGATAGGATCATCAGTCTGGATGCCATTAACTGATATGTTTTTTATCCTATTGAAAGAACCCCTAGCTTTGGCAGATCGGTGGAAGAATTTTGTGTTCAGGTCTCCCTCCTTAAGTCAAGAATTTCTGGATCTCTGCTTCCAATGGATCTCTTGGGCTTTGAGGGCATCATGGAGATGACGTTTGGCTGCCATAAGGTCAATTCTTATGGAATCCGAAGGAGAGGAGTCATAGAGCTCTTGGCATCTCAAGACAGAGACTTCAGCGGCTAGAATGTTTTGATGAACTTGACCAAAGGTAGCCTTGCTCCAAGATTTAAGAAAAAATTTGAGGGCTTTCAGCTTTTGGGCAAGGATGAATTGAGGGTTCCCAACGATGGGGACACCCGAGCTAGATTTAACAACATCAAGGAAAGAGGGGTGAAGGAGCCATTTATTTTCAAATTTGAAAGGAACTGATGGGGCAGGAGGAAGGTTGGAGTGAGACAGCAATAGGGGGCTGTGATCAGAGGAAAGTCTCGGGAGGTGTTGGCCAGAGGGGTCTGAGAAGAGAGCCAACCAATGAGAGTTCACTAGGGCTCTATCTAGTCTAGCAGCTACATAGGAAAGACCTTGTCTGTTGTTAGACCAGGTGAATTTACTACCTGAGAAGAGGGTGTCTGAGAGACCAGCTTGCATCACCACCGTTTGGAAGTCTTTAAGAGAAGAGGGGGATGTCTGACGGAAACTGAGCTTTTCATGATGGGCAAGGGTGGCATTAAAGTCGCCTATGACACACAAGGGGAGGGTGGTTGTGGTGGGCAAGGGTGGCATTAAATTCGCCTATGACACACCAGGGGAGGGTGAGTATTACTATCTGATTGCTTTGATCTATTGAGTATGGCCAAAACGCATAATGATGTACTGAGTTAGTGACTCCTGATCACTATTTGGATGTTACACGTTGACAGTTGAGAAGCTTGGGTCCGCCTATGTGGAGCATGTGTAGCTATTAGAGAAATCTTATCATTGGGATTTAACCCGTTCGATTCCAAATTTGCTACATAAAATCGCTTTAATTTTAAAGTGCCCCCATTATTTGAAATGCTGAAATGGTTAAGATTCAATTGTGGACCTTTACTGTATAATTTTCTAAGAGACACTTGAAATACTAAGAGACCATATTTTTGTTTGGATGGTTAAAAACACTTAAATTCCAACTTATTACTTTACTGATGTGAAAGTGTTGTAAACCCATATAGCATAATAGTTTTAATCCTCTACTATAATAATTTTAGCAACCACAGTCTTCAGTGCTCCTGATCCTCATGAATAAATATATATCCTGCAGTTTCATTAACATGGGGCATTTTTTTATTTAGTATCAATGAGCATGATGGCTCCTAAATAAATGGAATGTTAGAAAGAAAAAAAGGGCAGACAGCTGCTAGTTGAATACATTTGTGTACAAGAATTGATGAGTTTTACTGAAAAACTAACTGAGCCCAAATTTCTAAATTGCAGAGACAGCTCAATGAAAGACTTAGCTAACATCCGGAAAGCTCACAAAGCAGCACAACACGAGATGACATGTCCAGATGCGAACCCAATTGAACCAATTGATGACATAGATGCAGAGCTTCACTGGGAGAGGCCCATCATCGTCTTCATATGTGCCCGTGGATAGCATACATAGATTTTAAAATCAGTTATATTTGAATTTAATTCCTTTTAAAATTCATTCTCAAATGACTTTTTTCGTACTAGGTTTTCGATGCTACTCCTAATGACATCCAGCGTGATGGTTGACCATAATCTTTACCCCATTTTATGCTATGTATATATTTCAGGTACCTTTGGGTCTAATTGTAATATATATTTCGTGGTATGCATAGAACATTGGAGCATGAAAATTGGGGCAATACTTTGTATTATACCTGAATTCTACATAAATGTGCAAAAACCAACATTTCTATGTTTTGGCCCTGAAGCAACTGCCACAATTTTGGACCCCTTTAAATCAACTATTTGTAGCTAGTGCAGGTAGGGGTGTAAAAAAAAAACTGAGAAACCGTCTAACCAAACCGAACCGAACCGAACCGCGGTTAAAAACCGTGTTTCACGGTTCGGTTACGGTTAATGAAATCCAAAAACCGCACGGTTCGGTTCGGTTACGGTTATCTATAATAACTTACTGCGGTTAACCGAACCGAACCGTAAAATACGGTTCGGTTAACCGTATACGGTTAACCGTACCATTATACAAATAAAGAAAAAAAAACTAAGGGCCGAATGAAATATTTCTTTAAGTGTTATGTTAACAAAAGAAACCTAACCCTTTCTCTCATCCGTTTCTCGCCTAAACCCAAACCCCCTAATCTGAAACTCATATTCTAATCCTCAATCCATGTCACCAATTAATTGATCCATCTAGATTAGATTTTTTTTTAATTCTTAATTAATTTTTTGCTTGGTTAAAATCAGTGGGTTCTTTCTTTGTTTTTTTATTTTGTTCCCTCTTGTTCTATGCATGATAAATGTTTGAGAAAATGAATGTTTCCTAATTGAAAGTTTAAGATGTTCTTTGTGGTCTTTGTTTTTTTTTTTTCCATGTTCTTCTAATTTCTTGATACACATCCATTCACAGTTTCAATAGAGTGTGGTTGACACCAAAAATGTCACTTTGCCTTTTCAAGATCCAAAGAGCTACATGAAGTCGCAACCTGCCATAAATAGGCAATGCTGCTTCCAAAAATCAATCTTGTCAGAATCAAACAAAAACTGCAAGATTCATCCAGACAGCCAAAAGAGGAGTACACAAGAAGTTTCAAGCCATTTCAAGATCATTTGGCCTAACTTCGCTTCTCCAACAGCAAATCAAGCCTCTCGGCGGTAAAGCTCTCCGGGACCATGGTTTCCAAGACAGAACCTATGGATCATCTAAAATGACTCCAATAGGTTCCCTGTCAAATTTCAAGTCATCGGACATCGGTTGACCAGCACATCAAACCGCGACATCTTCATCGCGACAAAAAGCAAGTCTACAGGTGATAGGACCCCCAACGGCTCAAACTCAAACAAAAGCCTATGGTTGGTCTTTATT
>CM022955.1:38902533-38940815 GCA_012931725.1 Litsea cubeba | reverse complement strand
AGATGGTTTAACCAATTGAGGGTTAACTTCAAGTGAAGGATTAGATTCCAAATGACTAATAAGCTCAATATGATCAAATTATCAATATAGAGCAAGGTCAAGGGATATACTAAACATAGCATCAATATAACTATGAAAATCATATGCTATGAATATTTTTGAAATCATTTCATCCAATCATCAAATATGACTATCATGTGCAAGATGAGTGAAATGAAGTTCAAACATGAAGCCTACCTCAACCATTAACCAACCAAGATTATGAAACATAAGTATGGTGGTCATGAGATTACCAATAAGTGCAATGAGAGGAGGCAACATGAAAATTATGATGCTAATAGAATGTGACAATTACAAAATCAAGCATCATAAAAGGATATTCATCACTTTTAATGATATGACTAATGAGCATAGTGATGAACAAGAGAAATTGCATAAAAGATATAACTTAGTAGAACATGCAATTTTAAAAGTGTCTAGTCATATGGATTCAACATCTAAGAAATCCATCAAACAATAGATATAACTAAGAAATACAAGGAATGGATTTCAAGGAGGTTCATATGATCAAGCACACTACTATGAAGTTGAAACATGTATAAAGCATGATACCAATAAGAAAAATATACATGAATCAACATCATAACCATCCAATAATAAATAATGATTAGAAAGTACAAAGGATGGATTTTTGAGTCCTAGAATGGTGTCTTCAAATAAAACTAAAATCAAGCACAACCATACAAGGAACCAATAAACATTTGCATATAAAAAGAATGTAACTAAATGAGCATATAATGCAAAAAGTCTATCATAACATTTCATTTCCAATTCTACGTTGATATAACCATATGCATAAGGACATGAGAATATGGAACATTGCTTTTATGAATACAAACTAAAAAAGGTTTTACAGCATTTTCATCATTCAATCTTCAAATCAAAAAAACAAAATCAAAATGGACCAAATGATTATGAAAATGAAGATAGATAAAACATTTTTTCAATTTGTATTTCCAAAGAATATAACTACAAGGGCTCATACAATTGAACCTGTAGAAATGCAATACAAGTGATATAACTTAATGGGAATCAAAAAGCAAATCTAACATGATGAAAATATAATCAATTAATTTTGAAAACCATGATATATAACTAGAGAAGTACATGAAACAACATCAATTGAATTAAAAAGAAACAAATGCATTTTAATAAAATGTAACTAAGAGAGAACAAAATGCAAATGCAACATGACCAACAAAATGATTTAACTATTAAGGAGTAGGTTGGTCAAAGAGGTCCAAGGCCTTAAGGTTTTACTAAATATATAACTTTAGGAATCCACCTAAGGTCTTGTGAGGGTTTGGTATTTGAGGTCCATCTTAAAAGTTCTCACCAACTATTGGAGATTTGACTTGATAAATTTTCAATTTAGACTTATCACATGATGTTTAAATTTAACTAAATTCGGCTTAGGTTGGTGATTAGTCTTTTGAGGTTGGTGAGTTTTCTTCTTAGGGGATGAATTCATTTTTCTTTTCTTCTTAACTCCTCCCTTAATTTGACTTTTGAATTTTAAATTTAACTTTGCAACTTTATTCAAAAGTTCTTTCATTTGAGATATGGGAGGTAGGTTGAGAAGCTTTTTGTTGATAGACTCTTTTAAAGTTGGTTTAACTTGTTTAAGCTTTTTAGAATCTATCTTGTGAGACTCCTTTTTAATTGGTTTAACTGTTTAATCTTTTTGGAGTCTTCCTTGGATTTTAGTGTCTTAATCATCATAGTATTTGATTTTACCTTTTTAGGTTCAAATATGGATTTAGACACATTGCTTCTTCTTAATTTGCACTCAAACCTAAAATGTCCTTCAATGCCACAATAATTGCATTTAGTCATAGGCAAGGAGGAATGAGTACTAGAGAATGAGGACTCACCTTTCACAAAGTGTTGGTGAATTTAGGGTCATGAGAAATATTCCTATCAAATCCAAGACCCGTCCTATCTCCTTTTGATTTACCCAATTTAAATAACTTTTCAAATTTTTCTTCACTTTGGGTAAATTTGCACTCATATTTTTGTTTGTAAGTTTTCAAGTTGAGTGACTTGTTCTTTAAGGGTTGAATTTTCATATTTAACTTTTGTAAGTTCATTTTCAATTCCCTTAAATTTGTTTAGCTCTTCATGGGCAAGTTTTAATTCAAATTAACTTCATTGATAACATTAGATCCAAGTTCTAGAGTTTTTATCTTAATTTGTGCATTAGATAAATTTTCCATAGAAATGGTTAACTTGGATTCTAGGTTGTTAATGTTTTCATCTTGCCTTTTTAATTGATCTCTTAGTTTTGAATTTTCCTTATTAAGATTATCATAATCTATCTTTGATTCTCTTAGATCATCTTTAATATTAGATAGATTATGCAAAGAGATCATGAACTTAGATTCTGCACAATTTATTAATTCTTCTTTTTCTCTAAGTTCATCTTTTGAAGAGACTAATTCTTGATTTAGTCTTTTAGATTCTTCTTTTAATCTTCTATTCTTCTTAGAAGCTCTAAGGATAATGTGCACAAATCCTCATAAGCTTTTTCAAAGTCATTATCATTTTCATCATTTTCTTCCTCTTTTAATTCAAATTGAGATTCTTTAAATTCATTGTTTGAATCTCCAACAGTGGGAAGAAGGAGGGGTCTAGAAGAATCTACCAAAGAATCTACAAAGTCTAAACTGGTGGAATCCATTCTTATGATTTTCATGGAGGCACAACACTAGGGTTTTAACTCTAGGTTTTTACACCTAATCAAGAGTTCCAAACACTTGATCCTAATATAGAGCACGAGGCTCTGATACCAATTGAAAAGTCCGGGGGATCCTAACCCTAGAGGGGGGGTGAATAGGGTGAGCTACACTTTATGACCAATTTTAATTTCTTTACAATTAACCTAGTCACATGTGATGATTAACAAATATAATGCGGAAGCTAAACAAAATCACCACATAGCACACACCATAACACAATGATTTATAGTGGTTCGGCCTCAATGCCTACATCCACTACCGGCTTGTGTTCCTCACACCCCACCGGATTTCCACTATTATGCTTTTCAAAAGGCTAAGCAATAACCTCTACAACTATGCTTTTCTAGGCTAAGCAATAACCTTACAATGTGCTTTTATAGGCTAAGCAATAACCTTTACACAATGCTTTTCTTAGGCTAAGCAATAACCTTAATACATAAAAGATTTCTCTCAAAGAAAGTGTCTTCACAAAACACTCTTATGAGATTACAATTTAAGCTTAAGTAAAATGCCTCTAAGTAGGCGGATATGAAAATGAAAATCTAACTCACACAACACAATGAAATGCAAAGATGAATGCTTATGATATGTGTGTGTGGAAAACTTCAATCAAGTTTAAAAAGAAGGCTTAATCAATGTATGCTAGAAGCATTTGAAAGTTAAGGCACACAAAGATTTGATTGAAGTTATATGCAAATCACTTGAACAACTACAAACTTGTTAATGATGTGAAAATCAAAAGATCACAAGTTGAAAGTTTAAGCCTAATCAAGTGATGCATTTGCTATGCTATGTTGTTTTCAAAAACAAAGGTTTAACTTAAGATTCAAATGAATGAAAACAACAAAGATGATTCAAACAAGTTAATGAAACATGTTTATAAAACAAATCAAAGGTTTTAACAAAACATGATTTATAAAGTTTTAACACAAAACTTGGTTTGAATCAAAGTGAGAAATCCATCACAATCTAAAACAAAGATTGAATGAAGGTAATGGATTTAACACATCATAGTTTATATGCTAATAATCATTTACCAATAATTTAGTCAAAGCATAAAACATATGATTAACAAAAGTAAAGCTTACTTGATGATTTAACTTAATGATCCAAGCTTTAGCTTTACTAATGACCCTCTTGGTCTTTCTTAGTTCATCCCCTTTTTCCTTGACTCCAAACTCCTCAAAGATGGCTTGGAAGGTCTAAAATGTTCAACCCTTTTTCAAAGGGAATGAAGCCTTTTTATACACAGAAAACAGAGTTTCTGCGTGTCCCCGGTCGACCCCCAGCTTGGCTCGGTCGACCGACCCTTAACGGTCAGAAAAATGACCGTTGGAGAGCCAAACGGCTCTCTGCCCAGTCGACCCGCAGTGTACGCGGTCGACCGGGATGTGTACCCGGTCGACCGGGTACACTGGGCCCTGGGTCACTTTTCCCATTTTGCATACTTTTGCAATTTTCAAAGATTTTTGATGTGGGACTTGTTGGGGCCATTAAATCAAGCATGGAAACATGATTTTAAATCATTCTAGGAGGTTTAAAATCCTGAAATATAAAAAGCCTAAAATGATTAGAAAGTTTTAAAACCATAGGCTTGCTTGATTTATAAAACTCTTTTTCAAATTGAATGCATCCAAGATTAAAACCAAAACATGCATGAAACATATGATTTACAAGATTTAAAACAATGCATGTGTAAATCAAGATTTCAAGATTTTCTAAATCAATGCATGTGTGTGAATTCAAATGATGAATAAAATGAATGATGCATCCATCAAATTGCAATAAACAAAAACCTAACAATCTCCCCCTTTGCAATTTGATGGCAAACCTTCAATATGTTGGCAAACCTTGCTCAACACTAAGACTTCACACACAATCTTCAGCTCCTCCTTGGCTGGACAATTCTTGAAATCTCTTTGGATGCTCTCTTTGTCTTGGCTTGGGCTTTAGCTCTTTTCCTTCATTGTTCTTGATGCTTGGAGCTTGATCATTCTTCAAGCTTTCATTTCATCTTCCTTTCTTTGGCCAAGCAACTTCTTTAGCTCCCAAGCTTTCTTCTCTTCATTTCTCCCTTTTGACCATGCACTCTTCGTTTGGCAAGATGTGCATTCTCTCCACCTTTAGCACTTTCTCCCCCTTAATTCTTTCTCCCCTTTTGCCATTAAGCTTGAGAACTTTCTCCCCCTTTGCCATTAAATTGCAAAGGTATCAATTGAAGAGGGGTACCTACACACATGAAACAAGGAAATACCTTTTAGTAGCACCTGTTAACAAAGGAAATAAAAATGTAATATATAACAGGTTATCATGCATGGTTGATAAGCTTATAAGGGTATCAGAGCTAATATAAGGTGAATTTGATCAAAACTAATACTTCCTATGAAGTTTTACTCCCCCTCAATCCATACTTCTCCTTTTGTCAAACATTTGACAAGAATATAACTATTTGGTGCAAGAAGATGGTTTAACCAATTGAGGGTTAACTTCAAGTGAAGGATTAGATTCCAAATGACTAATAAGCTCAATATGATCAAATTATCAATATAGAGCAAGGTCAAGGGATATACTAAACATAGCATCAATCAATATAACTATGAAAATCATATGCTATGAATATTTTTGAAATCATTTCATCCAATCATCAAATATGACTATCATGTGCAAGATGAGTGAAATGAAGTTCAAACATGAAGCCTACCTCAACCATTAACCAACCAAGATTATGAATACATAAGTATGGTGGTCATGAGATATACCAATAAGTGCAATGAGAGGAGGCAACCATGAAAATTATGATGCTAATAGAATGTGACAATTACAAAATCAAGCATCATAAAAGGATATTCATCACTTTTAATGATATGACTAATGAGCATAGTGATGAACAAGAGAAATTGCATAAAAGATATAACTTAGTAGAACATGCAATTTTAAAAGTGTCTAGTCATATGGATTCAACATCTAAGAAATCCATCAAACAATAGATATAACTAAGAAATACAAGGAATGGATTTCAAGGAGGTTCATATGATCAAGCACACTACTATGAAGTTGAAACATGTATAAAGCATGATACCAATAAGAAAAATATACATGAATCAACATCATAACCATCCATATAATAAATAATGATTAGAAAGTACAAAGGATGGATTTTTGAGTCCTAGAATGGTGTCTTCAAATAAAACTAAAATCAAGCACAACCATACAAGGAACCAATAAACATTTGCATATAAAAAGAATGTAACTAAATGAGCATAGATGCAAAAAGTCTATCATAACATTCATTTCCAATTCTAAGTTGATATAACCATATGCATAAGGAAATGAGAATATGGAACATGCTTTTATGAATACAACTAAAAAGGTTTTAAAGCATTTCCATTCATTCAATCTTCAAATCAAAAACAAAATCCAACAATGGACAAAATGAGTATGAAAATGAAGATAAAACATTTTTCAATTTGTATTCCAAAGAATATAACTACAAGGGCTCATACAAATTGAACATGTAGAAATGCAATACAAGTGATATAACTTAATGGGATCAAAAAGCAAATCTAACATGATGAAAATATAATCAATTAATTTTGAAAACCATGATATATAACTAGAGAAGTACATGAAAACAAAATCAATTGATTAAAAAGAAACAAATGCATTTTAATAAAATGTAACTAAGAGAGAACAAAATGCAAATGCAACATGACCAACAAAATGATTTAACTATTAAGGAGTAGGTTGGTCAAAGAGGTCCAAGGCCTTAAGGTTTTACTAAATATATAACTTTAGGAATCCACCTAAGGTCTTGTGAGGGTTGGTATTTGAGGTCCATCTTAAAAGTCTCACCAACTATTGGAGATTTGACTTGATAAATTTTCAATTTAGACTTATCACCATGATGTTTAAATTTAACTAAATTCGGCTTAGGTTGGTGATTAGTCTTTTGAGGTTGGTGAGTTTTCTTCTTAGGGGATGAATTCATTTTTCTTTTCTTCTTAACTCCTCCCTTAATTTGACTTTTGAATTTTAAATTTAACTTTGCAACTTTATTCAAAAGTTCTTTCATTTGAGATATGGGAGGTAGGTTGAGAAGCTTTTTGTTGATAGACTCTTTTAAAGTTGGTTTAACTTGTTTAAGCTTTTTAGAATCTATCTTGTGAGACTCCTTTTTAATTGGTTTAACTTGTTTAATCTTTTTGGAGTCTTCCTTGGATTTTAGTGTCTTAATCATCATAGTATTTGATTTTACCTTTTTAGGTTCAAATATGGATTTAGACACATTGCTTCTTCTTAATTTGCACTCAAACCTAAAATGTCCTTCAATGCCACAATAATTGCATTTAGTCATAGGCAAGGAGGAATGAGTACTAGAGAATGAGGACTCACCTTTCACAAAAGTGTTGGTGAATTTAGGGTCATGAGAAATATTCCTATCAAATCCAAGACCCGTCCTATCTCCTTTTGATTTACCCAATTTAAATAACTTTTCAAATTTTTCTTCACTTTGGGTAAATTTGCACTCATATTTTTGTTTGTAAGTTTCAAGTTGAGTGACTTGTTCTTTAAGGGTTGAATTTTCATATTTAACTTTTGTAAGTTCATTTTCAATTCCCTTAAATTTGTTTAGCTCTTCATGGGCAAGTTTTAATTCAAATTTAACTTCATTGATAACATTAGATCCAAGTTCTAGAGTTTTTATCTTAATTTGTGCATTAGATAAATTTTCCATAGAAATGGTTAACTTGGATTCTAGGTTGTTAATGTTTTCATCTTGCCTTTTTAATTGATCTCTTAGTTTTGAATTTTCCTTATTAAGATTATCATAATCTATCTTTGATTCTCTTAGATCATCTTTAATATTAGATAGATTATGCAAAGAGATCATGAACTTAGATTCTGCACAATTTATTAATTCTTCTTTTTCTCTAAGTTCATCTTTTGAAGAGACTAATTCTTGATTTAGTCTTTTAGATTCTTCTTTTAATCTTCTATTCTTCTTAGAAAGCTCTAAGGATAATGTGCACAAATCCTCATAAGCTTTTTCAAAGTCATTATCATTTTCATCATTTTCTTCCTCTTTTAATTCAAATTGAGATTCTTTAAATTCATTGTTTGAATCTCCAACAGTGGGAAGAAGGAGGGGTCTAGAAGAATCTACCAAAGAATCTACAAAGTCTAAACTGGTGGAATCCATTCTTATGATTTTCATGGAGGCACAACACTAGGGTTTTAACTCTAGGTTTTTACACCTAATCAAGAGTTCCAAACACTTGATCCTAATATAGAGCACGAGGCTCTGATACCAATTGAAAAGTCCGGGGGATCCTAACCCTAGAGGGGGGGTGAATAGGGTGAGCTACACTTTATGACCAATTTTAATTTCTTTACAATTAACCTAGTCACATGTGATGATTAACAAATATAATGCGGAAGCTAAACAAAATCACCACATAGCACACACCATAACACAATGATTTATAGTGGTTCGGCCTCAATGCCTACATCCACTACCGGCTTGTGTTCCTCACACCCCACCGGATTTCCACTATTATGCTTTTCAAAAGGCTAAGCAATAACCTCTACAACTATGCTTTTCTAGGCTAAGCAATAACCTTACAATGTGCTTTTATAGGCTAAGCAATAACCTTTACACAATGCTTTTCTTAGGCTAAGCAATAACCTTAATACATAAAAGATTTCTCTCAAAGAAAGTGTCTTCACAAAACACTCTTATGAGATTACAATTTAAGCTTAAGTAAAATGCCTCTAAGTAGGCGGATATGAAAATGAAAATCTAACTCACACAACACAATGAAATGCAAAGATGAATGCTTATGATATGTGTGTGTGGAAAACTTCAATCAAGTTTAAAAAGAAGGCTTAATCAATGTATGCTAGAAGCATTTGAAAGTTAAGGCACACAAAGATTTGATTGAAGTTATATGCAAATCACTTGAACAACTACAAACTTGTTAATGATGTGAAAATCAAAAGATCACAAGTTGAAAGTTTAAGCCTAATCAAGTGATGCATTTGCTATGCTATGTTGTTTTCAAAAACAAAGGTTTAACTTAAGATTCAAATGAATGAAAACAACAAAGATGATTCAAACAAGTTAATGAAACATGTTTATAAAACAAATCAAAGGTTTTAACAAAACATGATTTATAAAGTTTTAACACAAAACTTGGTTTGAATCAAAGTGAGAAATCCATCACAATCTAAAACAAAGATTGAATGAAGGTAATGGATTTAACACATCATAGTTTATATGCTAATAATCATTTACCAATAATTTAGTCAAAGCATAAAACATATGATTAACAAAAGTAAAGCTTACTTGATGATTTAACTTAATGATCCAAGCTTTAGCTTTACTAATGACCCTCTTGGTCTTTCTTAGTTCATCCCCTTTTTCCTTGACTCCAAACTCCTCAAAGATGGCTTGGAAGGTCTAAAATGTTCAACCCTTTTTCAAAGGGAATGAAGCCTTTTTATACACAGAAAACAGAGTTTCTGCGTGTCCCCGGTCGACCCCCAGCTTGGCTCGGTCGACCGACCCTTAACGGTCAGAAAAATGACCGTTGGAGAGCCAAACGGCTCTCTGCCCAGTCGACCCGCAGTGTACGCGGTCGACCGGGATGTGTACCCGGTCGACCGGGTACACTGGGCCCTGGGTCACTTTTCCCATTTTGCATACTTTTGCAATTTTCAAAGATTTTTGATGTGGGACTTGTTGGGGCCATTAAATCAAGCATGGAAACATGATTTTAAATCATTCTAGGAGGTTTAAAATCCTGAAATATAAAAAGCCTAAAATGATTAGAAAGTTTTAAAACCATAGGCTTGCTTGATTTATAAAACTCTTTTTCAAATTGAATGCATCCAAGATTAAAACCAAAACATGCATGAAACATATGATTTACAAGATTTAAAACAATGCATGTGTAAATCAAGATTTCAAGATTTTCTAAATCAATGCATGTGTGTGAATTCAAATGATGAATAAAATGAATGATGCATCCATCAAATTGCAATAAACAAAAACCTAACAATGAGAAGCACCTTATAAACATTGTCTTTATATTAAGGTCTGCTCTCATAATTCCCTAGCAGTAAGCTCTCAATCCTGAGACATTAATGAACTCAAGTTTCTATCTATTCATTTGCTTTGAGTCACCAATGAGTGAGGCCAACTGTAGGTCAACACCTCGGTGATTTGGGTACGTAGTAGTAGAGCTGTGGGAACATTCAATGGTCAAGATGGAATCTATCTCTAATATCCCCTCGTGCCAATAATGGATTTATCATTGGTAAGTGTACACCCATTCCGATTAGGAGTTAATTGGAAAGGTACCTTTGATCATTACAATTAATTGGGGCTCAAGAATAATAAGATATGGATCTAGTTTGGAAGACAGGTCCAATTGATCCATAGATATTGATAGAGGGGCTTACTTGTGGTAATAGGGAAGTTTAGGGTCTTCTATGTAATTTATTCCTAAGACTGGAGTGCAATTGCATTTATATAGTGGAGTTATTTACAATTAATTGTGGGGCCGGATTGCACATGAGATGTGGGGTCACATGTCCCAGTTGGAGCCAGCTTTCTAAGGAATCCCTAGTGGTCCCCACGCTAGCCCAAGTTACTAATTCTACTTAAACTCTAAAAGGAAGGAATTAGAAAGATACTATTTCTATTTGAAGTGAGACTTCTAATAGTGGTAATAGCAAAAGAAGATAGTTACTAATTCTAATGGAAGTATGACTTCTAATTAATAATTAGTAAGAGATGGTGTTATGGGTTATAAGAGGAGAGGCTTAGGGGCTGATGTCCATACTCACTTTCCCTCCTTGGAATTCACGCCCACCTCTCTCCTTGTGCAAGTGTTGCACAACAACCTCTTCTAGTTCTAGTTCTCCTTCTAGTTGCTTAGAGTTTCTAGCAGTTTTCTTTAGGAGATCCCACCCATCTCCTTGAGAAGAGAATTTGATAACGGGATATAGCATGGAAGATCATAAGGTGTTGGAGATCTTACTTTGATTAAGTGAAAGCGTTTCATCTTCAAAGAAAGTAGCAACTTCTCCATTAGAGCACAACCGAGCTCCAAAGGTATAATCTACTTCCTTATATGTTGTAGATTTATTTGTAGCATGTTAGTTACTGATTTTCTATCTCCTAGATAAATTGTATTACTGATCATGATAGATGAGATTGAGAGTTTGCATCTTGGACAGATTGATAGCCTTCTGGATAGTTGATCCCTTTATCAAGTGGGTCAAAAGTTTTTGAAACCTATCCTAGAGGCCCACCTATTTTCCAACAATTGGTATCAGAGCCTTACCTCATCTCTAATCATGTTAGATCAGTAAGCTTGATCTAATCTTTGCATGAGATGCGAAGAGGATAGATCATGGACTATGTATGGATCAATTTTGATGGTTTTGCTTGAATAATTAATGAATCCATGTTTGGATAGTCACAAAAGGGTTTAACAATGATGGAATGATGGTAGGAAGTGATTGGGAGTCTTCAGAAGAGTTCTGGAGATGTTTGGACACGAAATAGAAAAACCCAACATTGCAAATCTCCGTCAGGTCGGTCGACCGAACCCTCTGGTAAGTCAACCGAAGACACTGACATAGTAGATCGCGGTTTTTATTTTTATTTCGGGGGGCGCTGCCCCCTGGGCCCCTACGAGCTGACCGGGCAGCTCGAACCCCGCCGGAGGACACCCCCGGACCATCTTGTCTTTCCATTATTGTTTGGTAACCCGGTTTTGTGAGTTTCTTTGCTAGTATGAGATACTAACATGCAGGTTATCATGTCCTCTCAATATGGCCCACAAGTCTTTTACTTTCTTTTATGGTTGAATGTTTATTTTTGGCAAGTTGTAAAGGGCATCATGGTTTCCTTGGTTTCCCGGTTTAGGGCAAGGCATGGTGAAATTCCCTATGAGGCCTTTTATTTCCATTAATAGATTACCATGTAAGTCTCATCGTAGAGACATAGGAATTTATGTAATTTTTTAATTTTGTAAATTATGGCGATGTCCAAGATGAACAAGGAAAGCAATGATGGACTCCTAATCAAAGAGTTTGAAGATTACCAAAAGAAGTTTGGAGTTTCCCAAAGAGTTTGAGAAATTCTAATTTTGGAAAGTCTAGAAGTCCAAGAAGTCTATTCCGCTTGGGCCGTGTGGAGGAGATTACTAGTTTCTAATTTTAGCATTTTCTATCTATGGTTGAATGCTTTATTTAGAATATTTCCAAATCTGATCCAAACATAGCAAGTTACTAAAATTGGTCAAATCAAATTATTTTTGGAAAGAGTTCTAATTAGTGTTAATGACTCATCAGATGGACACATTGGTAACACTAATTTTAGAAACTGGACTTTCCTTATAATAACTTGACTTGGAACCAATCTTAGATTATCATGAGATGATTTGATGTTCATATTTATATGTGGGCCTTAATACCTTAAAAAGGAAATCCTCAATTCTAAAATATTAAGTGGGAGCGGGGCATTTAATTTTAGAAATCCTCATGGTTTTCCACCATAGGTCCATTGTAAGGAAAGTATTAGCCTCGCGCCATCTTTAGAATGGCCATTCCCCACGGAGGGCTTTTATTTGTCTGGTTACTAGATATGGATCTCCTTTGGATAGTATTGGTGAGACGTGGTGGGGGTTCACTCCCCAAGGAGGAGCTGCCCATTGCAGTTGTCATGCAATATTAGTTGGTGGGTCACACTTAACTAAAATAATGATGTAGTATCCCCAAGGATTTGCCTCATGTATTTTAGAAACCAAAGCTAATCGGGAGTCATACATTATTTGGTATGAGATACCTAGTGGATAATGAATGATGGAGATCATGGATGGTTAGTCTTAATTTCAATTTTGACAAACTTTGATCCGCACCAATCCAAGGACATTTGCACTCCCCAAGGAGGCATGCCCTAGGGGATTGGGATTCCGATGTATTCTAAATTTAGTGGTTATGAGGATTCCCACATAAATTTGGTAGAATACTAAAACTTAATGTCATTCATATTCTTTTATTGAATATATGGTCATGTGCTTTAGTTTATACAGCGTGCATTCGAATACTTTCAATCCACCTGCGACCATCCTCAACCAGAACAAGTTGGTGGGATCCAATTACGTGGACCGGAAAAGAAATCTGGATATTGTCCTGACTACTTCAAGATACAAATATGTCCTTACCACAACCCCCCTTAATGAGCCTATGCCAGATGCATCACAGGAACAAAAAGACCTTTATGCTAAGTGGACCAAAGACGATGAGATGGCTAGATGTTATATTCAGGCATCCATGTCTAGTGTTTTGCAACACTAACATCAATCCTTTAAGACTGCATACTATATGATATCGAACTTAAAGGAGATGTTTGAGGAACATGGCAGGCCTGCTAGGTAGGCAGCTATGAGGGTGCTTATAAGCACCAAGATGGCAAAGGGTACACCAGTACATGACCACATGCATAAGATGATGGACTCATTGAATGAGTTGGATATACTGGGTGCCGCGATTGATGCAGAATCGCAGATTGACATAATCCTTGAGTCGCTACCAGATTCATTCAATAATTTTAAAGTCAATTATAATATGAATAAAATGAATCTGACTCTAGCTGAGCTGTCTAGCCAGCTGGTAGCAACTGAAGGGATCATGAAAAAGCCAACTGCCCTGATGACAGAAAAATCATATGCCAAGTCCAAGCCGAAAGGCAAAGGGCGGAAAGGCAAGAAGAAATCAGTTTCCAAAGGTCTTAAAGCGGAAAATGGTGCTACTGGTGGTGTGGCAAAGGCTAAGGGTGCAGGTACAAAAGGAAAGTGTTTTCATTGTGGTATGACAGAACATTGGAAGAGGAATTGTCCTGATTATCTATCTAAGAAGAAGACCCCAGGTATGATTGAATCACTTATTTCTGAAGTTAGTTTTGCAACTAGTACTTCAGAATCCTGGTGTGTTAACTCCGGTGCAACTAATCACATATGTAACTCGTTGCAGGGGTTCAAGGAAACCAGGAGGCTAAGTGATGGGGAAATCATTGTCAACCTAGGATCTGATACTAAGGCAGGAACGGTTTCAGTAGGAGTTATTACTTTATGTTTTTCGGATAATAAATTGGTTTTGTCAGACACTCTATGTGTACCGTCTTTGCGACGGAACTTAATTTCAGTTTCTAGTTTGGTGAATAAAAGTTATTCTATTACTTTTGGTACTGAAGTTGTCATAAAGAGGAACGGTACTTTTATTTATTCTAGTAAGGTAACCAATGGACTTTATCTGTTAACTCCCACAATGTATGAGATACATGATACCAAAATAATTAATAGACCATCATTAAAGAGGAAATCACTTTCATCTAATCCAACAAAACTTTGGCACCTGAGGCTAGGTCATATAAACCTAAACAGGATTGACAGGTTAGTGAAAGATGGTATCCTGCCTTCATTGATAGTAGAACCAATGCCTGTCTGTGAGTCCTGTCTGGAAGGCAAAATGACCAAGAGACCATTTTCATCTAAAAGGGCAATAAGGCCAAAGATTTATTGGAATTAGTGCATACTGATGTGTGTGGGCCCATAAACGTTAGAGCCAGAGGAGGATATGAGTACTTCATCACTTTCACCGATGATTACTCAAGATATGGATACATATACCTTATGTACTGCAAGTCCAAGGCTTTTGAGAACTTCAAAGAGTTTCGAGCGGAAGCGAAAAAGCAATTAGGTAAAAGTATCAAGACTCTTCGATCAGATCGAGAAGGAGAATATCTCTCTGCTGACTTTATGGGATACTTATCAGAGAATGGGATTCTATCCCAGTTGTCTGCTCCTGGTATGCCTCAACAGAATGGAGTAGCAGAAAGAAGGAACCGGACTCTTTTAGATATGATCAGGTCTATGATGAGTTTCTCAGGATTACCTATATTCTTTTGGGGTTTTGCCTTAGACACTGCAATGTACATACTAAACCTCGTACCATCTAAGTCTGTACCTAAGACTCCCTGGGAGTTGTGGTCTGGGCGAAAGCCTAGTCTACAACATTTACACATTTGGGGTTGTCCGGCACACGTGCTAAAGGTTAAGACGGATAAGTTGGAAACAAGGTCGGAAGTATGCACTTTTATAGGATATCCCAAAGGAACTAAGGGTTGGTTATTCTATAATCCCAGAGAGCAAAAAGTGCTTGTCAGCACCAATGTGGTTTTTCTGAAGGAAGATTATATAAATGACCGAAAATCTTTAGAAAAGGTTATCTAGGAAGAAATTCAAGAGAAATCAATTCCAAATCCAAATATAACCGAACTTGAAGAGAATCAGCCCTCTCCTGACCCAGTAGTTACACCAGTGCCTCATCATAGTGGGAGAATTATCAGACCCCCTGTGAGGTTCTCGCTTTTGGGAGAGTCTTACGAGGCAATCCTGGAAGAGCAAGAACAAGATCCCTGTAACTATGATGAAGCAATCAATGACATAGACTCGGGACGTTGGCAGGAAGCTATAAAAGATGAGATGGAGTCGATGTACTCTAATCAGGTCTGGACACTTATGGACTTGCCTGCCAATATTAAACCTATTGGGTGCAAGTGGGTCTACAAGAGAAAGAGAGGACCGGATGGAAGAGTGTAGACCTTTAAGGCCAGGCTTGTTGTAAAAGGTTATACTCAGAAAGAAGGCATCGATTATGAAGAAACCTTCTCGCTGGTAGACATGCTCAAGTCCATCCGGATACTCTTATCCATTGCAGCTCATCTTGATTACGAGATTTGGCAAATGGATGTCAAGACGGCGTTTCTCAATGGCCATCCTGAGGAAGACATCTATATGATGCAACCAGACAGTTTTGTAGCTAAAAACCAAGCGCAAAGAGTTTGCGAGTTGCAGAAGTCCATTTATGGACTGAAGCAGGCATCTCAGAGTTGGAACATCCGTTTTGACGAGGCAATCAAGTCATTTGGTTTTTGTCAAAATCCGGATGAGTCATGTGTGTACATGAAAACTGAAGGAGGCAGGGTAGTTTTTCTGGTATTATATGTCGATGACATCCTACTCCTAGGGAGTGAGATGCGACTGTTATCAACAGTGAAAGTTTGGTTAGCTAAGACTTTTGATATGAAGGACTTGGGAGAAGCAAGCTACATCCTAGGGATTAAACTCCATAGAGACCGGAAAAATAGGATGATAGGCCTATCCCAAGCTGCATACATAGATAAGGTACTGGTACGGTTTGCTATGCAAGATTCCAAGAAGGGTATCACACCTTTCAGGCATGGAATGAACCTTTCCAAGGATCAGTGTCCCAAGACACCTGAGGAAAAGGAACAAATGAGAGCAATACCATATGCCTCGGTTGTGGGTAGCCTCATGTATGCTATGCTATGTACTAGACCAGATATCTGTCATGCAGTGGGCCTAGTCAGCAGATATCAGTCTAACCCAGGGCCTGATCATTGGACTGCTGTAAAATGTATTCTCAAATACTTGAGAAGGACTAGAGATTACATGTTGATTTATGGCAGTGATGAGTTGATTCCAGTCGGATACACGGATTCTGACTTTATGTCAGATAAGGATTCCAGGAAATCAACTTCTGGATATGTGTTTATGCTTGGTGGCGGAGCAATCAGCTGGAGGAGTATTAAACGGGAATGTACCGCTGATTCCACCTCGGAGGCTGAATATGTAGCCGCTTGTGAAGCAGCTAAAGAAGCAGTATGGCTCAAAAAATTCCTTCTGGAACTTGGAGTGGTACTTTTGGCGCGATAGCCGCTCACAGTTTACTGTGACAGCAGCGGGGCAGTCGCACAGTCCAAGGAACCCAGGAGCCATAAGAGCCAAAAGCATGTATAGAGGAAGTATCACTTGGTCAGAGAGATTGTGCAGAGAGGTGATATTGCTATCACCAAGATAGCCTCTGCAGACAATCTGGCAGATCCCTTTACTAAGCCTTTGACCACCAAAGTCTTTGAGCAGCATGTAGATGGGATGGGCATGAGATGCCAACTAAACTGGCATTGAGCCCAAGTGGGAGATTGTTAGTTTTATGGTCTCAATACCAACATATGATGTAATAAATTGATTCATTTCTTTATTAATCAATGTATTTATGCTTTCCATTTCATGAGATGAATGGTGTTTAATTATATACTTGCACATAACCAATACCAATGACATAATAGTTCATGAGATGAACCGGAGTCCATAAGTATACTAGATATAATACATGTGTATGGATGAGATCCACATACGGGAGACATGTATAATAAATCTTATACTTGAATATCTTCACAACCAGTGATAAGATTGGACATCTGATACTGACAAGGTTGCAGCATTTTGATCACTATGAGATAGTGTGATTTGTCTCGATCATCAGAATGAAAGATTCTGGATCATAGTGCTAGTACATTGGATGTATTAAAGGATCATGAGAAGCACCTTATAAACACTGTCTTTATATTAAGGTCTGCTCTCATAATTCCCTAGCAGTAAGCTCTAATCCTGAGACATTAATGAACTCAAGTTTCTATTTATTCATTTGCTTTGAGTCACCAATGAATGAGGCCAACTGTAGGTCAACACCTCGGTGATTTGGGTACGTGGTAGTAGAGCTGTGCGAACATTCAATGGTCAAGATGGAATCTATCTCTAATATCCCCTCGTGCCAATTAATGGATTTATCATTGGTAAGTGTACACCCATTCCGATTAAGAGTTGATTGGAAAGGTACCTTTGATCATTATAATTAATTGGGGCTCAAGGACAAAAAGATATGGATCTAGTTTGGAAGACAGGTCCAATTGATCCATGAATATTGATAGAGGGGCCTACTTGTGGTAATAGGGAAGTTTAGGGTCTTCTATGTAATTTATTCCTAAGACTGGAGTGCAATTGCATTTATATAGTGGAGTTATTTGTAATTAACTGTAAGCCCGGATTGCACATGAGATGTGGGGTCGCGTGTCCCAGTTGGAGCCAGCTTTCTAAGGAATCCCTAGTGGTCCCCACGCTAGCCCAAGTTACTAATTCTACTTAAACTCTAAAAGGAAGGAATTAGAAAGATACTATTTCGATTTGAAGTGAGACTTCTAATAGTGGTAATAGCAAAAGAAGGTAGTTACTAATTCTAATGGAAGTATGACTTCTAATTAATAATTAGTAAGAGAGGTTGTTGAAAGAAACTGCGATTCAGATCTAGACATCACTAGGGGAAGACGTCCTTGGCTGATTTGTAACAAAATAGATTTTAAAGAATCTGATCTGGGCAGCGCAGATCAGCCATATAGATCGCATAAAAACTCCATGGATTCATGACCAACAAGTGTATAATTAAAGGAGATTCAAGAAGACTATTACCTTGATGATATGTAGACTTCAAATCTCTGAAATAAAAGATCCAAAGGGCTGAACTTAGACTTGCAATTAGCAAAAACCTTGCTGGAATTTTCTGCAGTAGAATTGCTTTTGATCTTCTTCTCTATTTCACTTCCAAATCTGATTGGCTAAGATGGTGGGATCTTAATCTAGATTTCTAGATGGGATTTGAGAACTTTTAATCTATGGAAAAATCTCAGACCTGAAACTCTCTCCAATGAAGAAGAAAAGAGGGCTGGACGTGTGGGATAGGGGATATGTGTGTTATGGACGTCCAAGGGGGGAAGCTTCCTTCCTTTATTGAAAACCTTGAGATTCCTTTCCTTAATAGTTATCTCTTCTAATTCTCATAGATGTCCTAAAAGGAAAGTATAATCTAAAGATTTATTTCATTTTAGAAACACTCCAATTAGAAAAGAAAACTAAAGGAACATCCCACAAACTTTAGCAATTAGTAATCTTAGTTGCACAACACTTACTAATTTAAGTTTCTAATTCAAAAAGGAAACTTTACTATAGGAATACTAATCCAAAGAGGAGTACAATCTTCCAAGTAGAGAGACCTACTCAAAGTTGGAAACCTCACCTATGGAATTCCCATTATGGACGTCCCACATAAAATAATACACACCATAGCCCACAAATAATTTATCTAGAATTAAATTCATGTATGCCATCAAAGGCCTATTTGAATTTAAACTCAAAATTATTTTTCCACTAAAATAATTCAACCATATGTCATCTAAACAATTTAGGAAACCTTGCCAATATAGGAAAGTGACTAGAGAAGGGACCAAAAGACATATTTGCCCATGGCTCCCAAAATGACCAAAATGTCCATGCTAAACCCATAGCAACATTAAGACCATTTTAACCTCAACTCATTCCACTAAAGAGTTATGGTTGAACTCCAGGGACAAATATATAATATAATAAGCTTGTCAGAAAATGACAGTTGTCTTCGACCTACTAAGTAAAATGACCTAAATGCCCCTCTATATAACATCCATAATCCAGTCAGGTTATCCGATGTACTATCAACCTTCTCGATTACATCTAAACCTTAGAACTTCATATCCTTAACTTAATCATCATCCGGATATCATTCTCTTGGTCCAGGGAGCTACCCACAAGTTCAATATCCATATGGAACATCCATATACTAAGATTTTAGATTTTGATGATTAATCGGATAATTCTAAGGGGACGATCATTCCATCATTAGATGGCATAGATTCTTTATTGCATCTGCACGTCCCAACTGATCAAGTCCGAGTACCCAAAACACAGAGCTGTTGACCCATGAAAAGAATCTCACCCATAGTGAATTAAAGCACAAGAACTTGACTTCGTCAGTTCATCCGCAAATGCTCAAGATTAAGAGCACTGGTCACTCAGTAGCATGAGGTGACTTGATCTCTCTCAGTGATAGTACTATTTTAGAGATCACACCTACAATGGTCCTGTTCAATGCATTGCATATGCACTAATGAGATAAATCCGGGATAGGCCTCCCATGACTTAGGTAGGTCACCCTGAATACAGGAGAGTCTCTCACTATAACTTATACCAAGATGAAGTGCCCAACTCCATATCTCAGTTATGAACAATTTTATTGTTTCCAGTGTCCATGAGGCAGACCTATCTGTGTGTAGCCACTACACACCTAATTCATTTACTATAAACAATGGGCCTTACACAACCATACATATATACATGTTTAAAGAGAAAAGAGTCATTCCATTAAATAACCAGTAAATATCTAGTAACAAAGGATGAGAGTGCAGCTAGTGGGCTTTAGGGCATACACCAATCCTAACAAACTCCCACTTGCACTAAGGATCACTACTTCCTAACCTAACACCCATAGACTCAACATGAGAAGTAAAGACTTTCTCAGTAAGAGTCTTAATGAATGGGTCAGCTAAGTTATTTGCTGAGGCAATCTAATCCACCACTATTTCTTCATCCTGAATGAATTCCTGGATCAAGTGGTACTTTCTCTGAATGTGCTTGCCTTTCTTGTGATTCCTGGGCTCTTTGCACTGTACTGCAGCACCAGTGTCGCAGTACATGACAATCGGTTTTTGTACAGCAGGAACAACTCCCAATTCCAATAGGAATTTTCTGAGCCATACTGCTTCCTTTGTAGCTTCCGATGCCGCCACATACTCTGCTTCCATGGTAGAATCACCTGTATAGGATTGCTTGACACTTCTCCATGATATAGCCCCTCCGGACAGAGTAAAGACGTATCCTGAAGTAGACTTTCTGGCATCTCTATCAGATTGGAAATCAGAATCTGTATATGCCAAAGGCGTTAGATCATCTGCTCGAAAGGTTAGCATATAATCTTTCGTTCTCCGAAGATACTTGAATATATGCTTAACAGCTGTCCAATGCATAGGTCCAGGAGATATCTGCTAACCATGCCAACGGCAAAGCAAATATCTGGTCTGGTACATAACATAGCATACATGAGACTTCCAAGAGCGGATGCATATGGAACTCTCCTCATGCGCTCTATCTCTTCAGATGTCTTTGGACATTGATCTCGAGACAGTGGTACTCCATGTCTAGAAGGTAGCAAGCCCTTCTTGGAGTCTTGCATGTTAAACTTGACCAATATCTTCTCAATATATGAAGATTGGGATAAGGCTAACATCTTATTCTTGCGATCACGCAAAAGCTTGATCCCTAAGATATAGCTGGCCTCACCTAAATCCTTCATCTGAAATTGAGAGGATAACCAAACCTTTGTGGATGACAATATACCTACATCATTTCCAATGAGCAATATGTCATCTATATAAAGAACTAAAAATGCAACTGCTTTTCCACTTCCTTTCTTATACACACATGGTTCATCAATGTTTTGATCAAAGCCAAAAGATTTGACTGCCTGACTAAACTTGATGTTCCATGCTCTAGATGCTTGCTTAAGTCCATAAATGGACTTCTTAAGTTTACAAACCATGTTATCTTGGCCACTAGAAATAAAACCCTCTGGTTGCAACATATAGATGCATTCGTCAAGACTTCCATTAAGAAAAGCTGTCTTGACATCCATCTGCCATATCTCGTAGTCATAATGACATGCGATAGCCAAGAGAATCCTTTTGGACTTAAGCATAGCCACTGGTGAAAAGGTTTCCTCATAATCGATACCCTCTTTCTAAGTATATCCTTTCGCCACCAGTCTTGCTTTGAAGGTTTCCACCTTCCCATCCACTCTTCTCTTCCTCTTGTAGATCCACTTGCACCCTATGTGTTTAATTCCTTCAGGTGCATCTACAAGTTCTCAGACTTGATTGGAATACAAAGAATCCATTTCAGATTTCATCGCTTGCTGCCACATCTCAGCATCTATGTCCGCCACTGCTTCATCGTAACTAGCAGGATCCTCAACCAGATCCTCAGAGACTGTCTTAAAAGACACTCCTAGATATCTTTCTGGCTGTCTAGAAATTCTCCCACTACGACGAGGCTCCGGAGTGTTAAAAGGAATATCTTGTTCATCTACTGTCTCAGGATCTGGTACAGATGTTATAGGAGATCCCGGAAGAATCTCCTCAAGGGTTTCTTTACAACTAAGCTCTTGGTACATCATACAATCATCCTCCAAGTACCTAGCATGAGTGCTGATGAGCACTTTTTGCTCCTTTGGATGATAAAAGATGCCACCTCTCGTTCCCTTAGGATACCCAATGAAGTAGCACATTTTCGATCTGGGTTCCAGCTTGGTAGCTTTATCATTCAGCACATAGGCTGGACAACCCCAAATGTGGATATGTCTTAAACTGGGTTTTCGACCTGTCCACATCTCTTGCGGTGTCCTTGGCACTGATTTAGAAGGTACCAGATTTAAAATGTATGTTGCTGCTTCAAGGGCATATCCCCAAAAAGATATAGGTAGGGTTGCATGACTCATCATGGACCTTACCATATCAAGAAGGGTACGGTTTCTTCTCTCCGCTGCACCATTTTGCTGGGGTGTACCCGGTGCAGACAACTGAGACATAATCCCATGTTGTGTGAGGTACTCTTTGAACTCACCCAAGAGGTACTCGCCACCTCGATCAGATCGAAGGGCTTTGATATGTTTCCCTAGTTGTAACTCCGCCTCAGCCTTGAATTGTTTGAATTTATCAAACGCCTCAGACTTGCGTCGCATTAAGTACACATATCCATACCTAGAGTAATCATCGGTCAAGGTGATGTAATACTCATACCCTCCTCGAGCCAGTTTGTTCATAGGACCACACACATCAGTGTGAATCAATTCTAACAACTCCTTTGACCTTAGTCCCTTTCCAGAGAATGACCTTTTGGTCATCTTTCCCTTGAGACAAGATTCGCACTGAGGAAAAGGTTCGAAATCTAATGAGTTCAAAGGCCCATCTTCTACCAACCTCTGAATCCGTTTTAAGTTAATGTGACCCAAACATAAGTGCCAAAGATATATGTCATTGATTGAAGATACCTTCCTTTTAAGGGAAGTTGAGTTTTCTAGTTGTACATTATGTAGTGTGGGAGCAATAGGATATATATAAAATAAGTTGTCATGCATTCTACCGGAACATATAATATTTCCATCTCTACTGATATCAACACCAGAATGGAAGGAAACTGAATAATTAAATTCAATGAGTCTGGAAACTGAAATTAAATTCTTCCTCATGTCCGGAACATAGAAAACATTATTTAAAACAAATATCCTATCACATGAAAAATGTAAGGAAACAACTCCTACTGCAACTGCCTAAACTTTAGCTCCAGTTCCAACTCTAAAGGCAAACTCTCCTTTCTCGATCTTCTGCATTATCTGAAACCCCTGCAATGAATTGCAGATATGATTAGTGGCTCCAGAGTCTACTATCCACGAATCAGTAGAATCAACCACCAGACAAGTTTCAATGTAGTAGGAAAAATATATACCTTTCTTAACTGAGGCTAGTAACTTGGGACGATCTTTCTTCCAATGACCTTTGAGGCCACACTTGAAGCATTTCCCTTTGGGCTTTCCATCTGTACCATTGTCCTTCTTTTTACCAGTATTGTCATTTTTTTGTCCTTTTCCCTTATTCTGCTTCTTTTTGAACTTTTTCCCTTTCAGGTTTAGTTTAAAGGAAGACTGGAAAAAGTGAGCTTGGGCTTTGGGCTTCATGATAGACTCCGCCGCCTGGAGTTCTTTCATTAACTCAGATAGAGTCATGTCCATCTTGCTCATATTGAAATTGAGCTTGAACTGATTGAAAGAGTCCGGTAGAGTTTCGAGAATCATATCAGTTTGACTTTCTGCATCAGTCTCGGTCCCTAGAATCTCAGCAACATTGAAACAATCCATCATCTTGAGCATATGCTCTCTGACAGGTGTTCCCTCAGCCATCCTAGTATTCATGATAGTCCTTATAGCTGCTTGCCTAACTGGCCTGCTTTTGTCTGCTAACATCTCAGACATGGACATCATGATTTCATAGGTTGTGTCCATTTGCTCGTGCTGTGTTTGCAACACGTTGGACATGGAAGCAAGCATGTAGCATTTAGCCATGCTATTCGCTTTCTTCCATTTCCTCTCAGCCTCTAACTGGTCATCAGTAGAATTAACGTCAATATCAGGACAGGTTTCCGACAAGACATACTTGTACTCCTCAGCAGTGAGTACTATGTTAAGATTTCTCTTCCAATCTACGTAATTAGGGCCAGTCAGTTTGTTCTCACGAAGAATGCTCATCAACGGACTAAAAGAATCTTTACCCATCTCTCTCTGGATATGAAAAGGTTTATAATTAGACAGGCAGAATATATGTAATATGCATATGGTGCTTGTTATAAAAGGAAAAACATGCACAAAACTTTTTACATTATTTAACCCTAAACATAATGTATCAGTGTTTCAACCTCCTTATAGACCCTCCATCGAAGGGATGGCCGAGCCTATAGTCACGTTGAATTAAGGTATACTTATTTGGATTATCACTATCTGGATACACATATCCAGTGGCAGTCCAATCACTGATTGGTTTGGCCTCATATGATAAATAACTCTAACTCCTAGGGAGAGGTCATTACCGTCTTATGTCAAGTGTTTTACCATCTCTTATGAAATTTCCCAGAATGTCTATGACTTAAGTTCTCCGAAGGGAAGTGACTTTTATCCATTCTAGAAGTGAACTTTAGTAAAGAGCTCCACCGAAGGGATGGCCACTCCCACCAACACTTCATTGACATTCTATAGAAGTGATCTTTAGTAAAGAACTCCACCGAAGGGATGGCCGTTCCCACTAACACCTCATTACGAATATTCACATTAGTTCACCCACTAACCCATCGAAGCGATCTTTAGTAAAGAACTCCACCGAAGGGGTGGCAGCTCCTACTAACACCTTAATGAGATAACATGAACCGAAAATGGAAGACCGTGGGGTTTTTCCAAAAACCCCTCTCCCACTTGATTATTTATCACTAGGGTTTTTAAACATTCTTTTTTATCTTTACATTGTTTACTCAAAAGCTCTTTTAAATCTAGCAAACTTAGTTAATTAAATTTATGACTCAATGACTTAAGTCATCTTAAAAATAAATAATCTTTGCTTTAAAACATTTGAGAAAATCCCTTTAAAGAATCAAAAACCTAACTTGGGTTATGGGTACCCATAGGTAGCATCTAATTAGATTTTAGTTTAGCCTCTTTTGGAAACCAAGGGTACCAAGATAAACTAAACCCTATCCAATCTTAAACCTTAGACAAAATAGAAGGTGTTGGTCTAAGTTTCGTTTAAAAACAATTAGCCAAACTAAAAACAATCCAATATAAAAAGATGCCAATTTCATAACCTAATGGTGGCCATGTTTCTAGGTGACAAATAAAAGTATGCAATCCTTGATGGCTCCCTGCTCTTCGGACTTCAAATCCTTATCGAACTAGGACATCAAACAATAGATCTCATCTTGCACCAAGAAGCCTTGTCTCCTCCACCACTAAGGAATCCGGTTATTTGCAACCTATCTTGCTTGAAGCTTTCTTCTTTTTGCTTGATCCAACAAATTAAATTTATACAAGCAAACCCATAAAAAACAAAACCACAAATTACATTGGAGATACCTATGCTTTTTAAGAAAACTTACATCAAGACTAGTTGGAATAAAAGTAAAGGAAGAATTACAACTTCCTATGACTGCTAAACGCGCAATCGTACACTTTCCAACTAATGAAAAAAACATCCAAATCCACATAACAATCATGCGAACCATCAAGGATGCAATATATGGCTGCAAACAAAGAGTTTAGTGCATGCAAAACACTATGTACATCATTAAACAAATCTGGAAAATAAATTCCAGCAATGTTAATAAAACTTGCACACAACATGCATCACTTAAAGAAATCTGAATATAACTTTAGTAGGGTGCCACCATGCCCATAATCAATCTAGGATTAATTAAACACAACATGGGATCATGATTTCACATGGAGTGGCTCTGATACCACTGAAAGAAACTGCGATTCAGATCTGGACATCACTAGGGGAAGACGTCCTTGGCTGATTTGTAACAAAATAGATTTTAAAAAATCTGATCTGGGCAGCGCAGATCAGCCATATAGATCGCACAAAAACTCCATGGATTCATGACCAACAAGTGTATAATTAAAGGAGATTCAAGAAGGCTATTACCTTGATGATATGTAGACTTCAAATCTCTGAAATAAAAGATCCAAAGGGCTGAACTCAGACTTGCAATTAGCAAAAACCTTGCTGGAATTTTCTGCAGTAGAATTGCTTTTGATCTTCTTCTCTATTTCACTTCCAAATCTGATTGGCTAAGATGGTGGGATCTTAATCTAGATTTCTAGATGGGATTTGAGAACTTTTAGTCTATGGAAAAATCTCAGACCTGAAACTCTCTCCAATGAAGAAGAAAAGAGGGCTGGACGTGTGGGAAGGGGATATGTGTGTTATGGACGTCCAAGGGGGGAAGCTTCCTCCTTTTATTGAAAACCTTGGGATTCCTTTCCTTAATAGTTATCTCTTCTAATTCTCATAGATGTCCTAAAAGAAAAGTATAATCTAAAGATTTATTTCCTTTTAGAAACACTCCAATTAGAAAAGAAAACTAAAGGAACATCCCACAAACTTTAGCAATTAGTAATCTTAGTTGCACAACACTTACTAATTTAAGTTTCTAATTTAAAAAGGAAACTTTACTATAGGAATACTAATCCAAAGAGGAGTCCAATCTTCCAAGTAGAGAGACCTACTCAAAGTTGGAAACCTCACCTATGGAATTCCCATTATGGACGTCCCACATAAAATAATACACACCATGGCCCACAAATAATTTATCTAGAATTAAATTAATGTATGCCATCAAAGGCCTATTTGAATTTAAACTCAAAATTATTTTTCCACTAAAATAATTCAACCATATGTCATCTAAACAATTTAGGAGACCTTGCCAATATAGGAAAGTGACTAGAGAAGGGACCAAAAGACATATTTGCCCATGGCTCCCAAAATGACCAAAATGTCCATGCTAAACCCATAGCAACATTAAGACCATTTTAACCTCAACTCATTCCACTAAAGAGTTATGGTTGAACTCCAAGGACAAATATATAATATAATAAGCTCGTCAGAAAATGACAGTTGTCTTTGACCTACTAAGTAAAATGACGTAAATGCCCCTCTATGTAACATCCATAATCAAGTCAGGTTATCCGATGTACTATCAACCTTCTCGATTACATCTAAACCTTAGAACTTCATATCCTTAACTTAATCATCATCCGGATATCATTCTCTTGGTCCAGGGAGCTACCCACAAGTTCAATATCCATATGGTGTTGGAATTTGAGATGACTTGAGAAGCTTTATAAAGAATTGAAGTGATTAGTATCTCAAGCATTGTTTTGAGTTGGAATTATTGTCAACACAATGTCACAAGCATGATGTTAATAGGTTGGTGTTGATAGAGCTTAAAAGAAAAATCAGAGTTGAAACAGTTCAGGAATTCAGAATTCCTGAAGCAGAGTGGTCGGTCGACCGGGCACCCCATGCGATCGACCGAGCAAGAGAAACCTGCAGAAAAAAGTTTCAGGTAGCTCCCAGTTATTTCGTGACACAGTGTGTCGTCGGTCGACCGGGACCCCAGGATGTCGACCGAGCACGATAGTTGTCTGCTTCCAGACTGTGTATGATGTCGACCGAGCAAGGCAGGATGTCGACCGAGCACGGGAACCAGAGTTGCGCAGAAATTAGAAGTTGTGCACGAAAATTCAGGATTCTCATCTATTTTGTTTGGGACTCTTTCTAAATGAATTGTAGCCTATTTTGAACACTCTTAAGGGTTACCATAACCTATATAAAGGCATGTTTGGTTCGTTTTTAATAAGACACAAGAAAGAAGAGAAGAGAAAAGAGTAGAAAAGAGAGAGAGTTTTGGAGAGAAGAGAGTGCTGTTGCTGTGTGCTATCTTGTTACAAGTTTCTACAGCAAGTGTGGACGAGGATGTGCTCTTGAAGATGGTGTTTCGTCCATAAGATAAGTGTCTCTCTGTTTATACTTTAATTTCAATTTGTAAGGGATTGAGAGAGAGAGATTGTAGAGGGGAAGGGCTGTAGAAAAAGGTTTCTACTTTAATTCTGTAGAACATCAAGTTGGTGCTTGGTGTCTGGGGTTTGGTGATCCTATCTGTTGGTGCAGATAAATTGTAAAGGGAGTCGGTGCTTCCTAGATAGTTGGTGCTATCTGAAACTAAAGGGAGTAGGTGCTTCCTAGATAGTTGGTGCTATCTGAAACTAAGGGTTGGTGCTCTTTGTCGTTGGTGCGACTAAATAGATTCAGATCTGTCCCGGATTGGTGTTCGGACAGTCTTTGAACCGTGGACGTAGCCTTTTGGTGAACCACGTTAAATCTGGTGTCCTTGTGTGATTTGATTTGATTTTGTTGTTAAATTGGACCTGTTTTTAAGGAATCACTGATTCACCCCCCCCCCCCTCTCAGTGATCGCGATATCTAACAATTGGTATCAGAGCGTAAGGCTTCCTTGATAAGCTTAACACGCTAAGGGTGATCTCTTGTCAAATCACATGGCAACCAATACAGGGAATAAGAAAGCACCTTTGTTTGATGGTTCTAATTACTCCTTCTGGAAGATCAGAATGCAGGCTTTCATTAAGTCACTTGGCTATGATGTCTGGGAGACTGTCAGAGTCGGTTACAATATTGCCATTGTACCCAATGATGCTGCAACGAAGAAGTTAGCAGACAACGACTCCAAGGCGCAGAATGCACTCTTTAGTGGCCTTGTGGACAGCAAGCTGGTCAAAGTAATTGCATGCAAAACAGCCAAGGAAATATGGGACAAGTTGAAAAGCATTCATGAAGGAGATGAGAAGATCAAAGAAGCAAAATTGCAAACCCATCGCTCTCAATTTGAATCTCTTCGCATGGAGGAAAGCGAGAATGTTGACTCATATTTGCAACGAGTGAATGAAGTCACGAATGACATTCGTGGACTAGGGGAGGAGATTAAAGAACCAGTCATCGTCAAAAAGGTTCTAAGATCTCTTCTTCCCCGGTTTGATTTAAAAGTCTCAGCCATAGAAGAAGCCAAGGATCTGAATGAATTTTCCATGGATGAGTTGCATGGTTCACTCACTGCCTATGAGATGCGCATAGGTAAGACGTCTTCATCTGATAGAGAAGCGGCCTTCAAAGTTCAGAAAAAGGAAAAAGAGACTGCTGGTCATGATTCTGATACTGATGATGATGAGCTTGAGGCTCAGTTTGTTAGAAAGCTGAAGAAAGGAAGCAATGGAAAGTACAAAGGGAAGCTACCCTTTAAATGCTTCAATTGTGGCGGTGTTGGTCACTTTGCTGCGAAGTGTCCGCTGAAAGAAAATAATGATGATGACTCTTATGTTGATAAGAGTAAGTGGAAGAAAAATTTCAGAAAGAGGGGCAAAGCAAAAAGCTTCATCAGTCAATATAATGACAGCACGTCTGAAACTTCAGACGATGATGAATCAGCCGAGGCAACTGAAGCTCTCTTCATGGTTACCGTTGAAGAAGAAGAGGAGCAAGAGCCGGAAGTGGAAGAGGAGGCTGAGGTCAATCTCGAAGAAGAACTCATTGCCGCACTTGAGGAGCTTAGCATGGAACGAAAAACAAGTAAGAAAAATCTGAAACTTCTTCATGAATCTGAAAGTTCAATTATTGCTTTGAAAACTCAAGTTGAAGAATATAAAAGAATGGTGGAAGTCCTTCAAAATCAAATAAGTATCAAAAAGGAAGAGGCTATGAAACTTGAAACTGAAATCGCTAGAGCAAAGGCTGAAAACTTGGAAAGTAGCCGAAAACTCAAAGCACTCCAAGCGATTGAAGGGACAATGAAACTCAATGAAATTCTGAAAGTTCAAAAGCCCTTCCACAATAAATTTGGTATTGGATTTGAAACCGGAGAGTCCTCTAAAGCTGCACCTTCTTTGCTTATGAAACAAAGTGCCATACCTCTCAAGGCTACAAAGCATCAAATTCAGCCTAGTATTGAGACGGTCAATAAGAAAAGGTTTGTGGAGTTTAACCAGCCACCTAAGAAAGGAAGAATGTTTAGATTCTATGGTTATTGCTATCATTGCAATAGATATGGATATAAAAGAGCTGATTGCAAATTCTATGTTAGAAACAGCCCATTTGTGACTAGGAATCCTTTTTCAATCCTAAACAGCCACAAAATTGAGTGCTATATGTGTCATAACTATGGACACTTGGCTAGGGATTGTAGGTTGCCTATTGCTAACCAATTTCAGGTTGAAAAGAAACCCAAGTTAGTTAAGGCATGGAGGGCAAAGAAAAGGAAAGATAATTCCAAAGAATCTCTCATTGTACAAACGGCATTCAATGCACAAAAGAAGACCGCACCATGGGTCCTTGATAGTGGCTGTTCAAGCCATATGACAGGTGATAAGGAAAAATTCGTCAAATTACAGCACTATGAAGGCGGATCAGTGAAGTTTGGTAACAATGATGGTGCCAAAATCTGCGGAAAAGGTGTTATTCAGCTAAAGGCAAACAAGATCAGATCAGACGAGGTCTTATATGTGTCTGGACTAAGACACAACTTGCTTAGTGTGAGCCAGATCTGTGACAAAGGCCACGAAGTTGTCTTCACTAAGAATGGTTTTGCTATCAAGAAGTGTAGCAACGGCAAAACAGTGGCTACTGGATCTAGGACTGCTGGAAATCTCTATACATTGTCAGATGGAGCTGAAAAGACTTGCTTGATGAGTCGGACAGAGGAAAGTTGGTTGTGGCACAAACGCCTTGGGCATCTAAACTTTGATAACATGTCAAAGATTTGCAATTCTAAGGCTGTCAGAGGTATGTCTACAGTTGAAAAGCCTTCCAACCCCATTTGCGATTCTTGTCAAAAGGGAAAGCAAACGAGGGTAATGTTCAAGTCAAAGGAGCATCATTCAAAGAAACCTCTTGAGCTAGTGCACACTGATCTCTGTGGACCGATGCGAACCCAAAGCACCAATGGAGATAAGTATTTTATGTTATGCATTGATGATTATACTCGTATGACATGGGTATTGTTTCTTAAGCATAAACATCAAGCACTTGATCGTTTTAAAGTGTTTAAAGCACAGGTTGAAAATATGCTTGGAAAACGTATCAAGATTTTAAGGTCTGATCGAGGCGGTGAATTCACATCTGAAGAGTTCACTAACTATTGTGAGCACCATGGCATTCAAAGACAGTATTCAGCCTCTAGAACTCCACAGCAAAATGGAGTTGTGGAACGGAAAAATCGCACCATTCAAGAGATGGCTCGTACAATGCTAACTGAGAGCAAGCTAGCTGACAAATACTGGAAGGAGGCAATCCATACGGCTGTATACATTCAGAATCGATGCTTGATCAGGCCACATGAAGACAAAACTCCTTATGAGCTATGGTTTGGGAGAAAAGCAACAGTCAAGCACTTCAGAGTCTTCGGTAGCAAGTGTTACATCAAGCGTCTTGAACAAAATCCGGGCAAATTTGATGAAAGAGCTGATGAAGGTATATTTCTGGGTTATTCCTCATCTAGTAAGGCTTACAGATGTCTTAACAAAAGGACCAGAAAAATCATAGAAACTGCCGATGTTAGAATTGATGAAAACTATGAATCAAAGAATGGAACTCATTATGACAGTCCCGTTTATGAGGACTCAAGTGAGATTGATGATGAAGTGGCTAAACCTAATGATTCTGAGAAATCAAAGGATGACTCAGAGGATGTTACACCTAGAAAGAAAAGCACTTGGGTAGAGCAACACCCTAAGGATCAAATCATTGGAGATCCTGAGGCCAGTGTTAAAACAAGACAAAGTGTAGTTAGCAATTACTCACTTGTGTCCACCATTGAACCCAAGACTGTGGCTGAAGCCAGTCTCGATGAAAGTTGGTTGAAAGCTATGCATGAGGAGTTGGAGCAAATTGAGAAGAACTCCACATGGGAACTAGTCTCTAGACCTACCGATAAGAATGTTATTGGTACTAAATGGGTCTTTCGGAATAAGCTGAATGAAGATGGTCAGGTCATACGAAACAAAGCAAGGTTGGTTTGTAAAGGCTATGCTCAAGTTGAAGGCATAGATTTTGAAGAGACCTTTGCACCGGTGGCTCGTCTGGAAGCCATTCGTATGTTTCTTGCATTGGCTGCATACAAAACCTTCAAGGTATTTCAGATGGATGTAAAGTCAGCCTTCTTGAATGGATTACTTGAAGAAGAGGTCTACATTGAGCAACCTGATGGTTTTCCTATTAGCAAAAATTCAGACCTAGTGTGCAAGTTGAAAAACGCTCTTTATGGGCTGAAACAAGCGCCAAGGGCGTGGTATGCAAGGCTGGACCTATATCTCCGCAAGATCGGTTTTGGAAAAGGACTGGTTGATAGCAATCTTTATGTCAAAACAGAGTTGAGCAAACAGCTGGTTGTCATTGTTTATGTCGATGACATAATTTTTGGTGGCAACAATGAAGAAATGTGCAGGAATTTCGCTGAAGAGATGAAGAAAGAATTTGAGATGTCAATGCTTGGAGAACTAAAGTTCTTCCTTGGTTTACAAGTTCAGTAGCTGAAACATGGTATCTTCATATCACAGATGAAATACATCAAGGAAATGCTGAAGCGATTTAACATGGAAGACAGCAAGCCAGTGAGCACACCAATGACAACGAACACAAAGCTAAGCAAAGATGATAAGGGTTCGTCCGTTGATCACACCACTTATCGTTCTATGATAGGAAGCTTGCTTTATTTGACTGCTACAAGACCGGATCTTCTGCAAGCAGTATGTATGGTGGCTCGATTTCAAGCATCACCAACTGAGACGTACCTCACAGCAGTAAAAAGGATATTTCGATATCTGAAAGGAACCATGGAGCTTGGCATTTGGTATCCTAAAGGCAAATCATTTACTCTTGTTGCATACTCTGACGCCGATTGGGCTGGATGTATAGATGATCGCAAGAGTACAAGCGGTGGTGCATTCTATCTCGGTGACAGGTTGGTGGCATGGCACAGTAAGAAACAAGATTCAGTATCCCTTTCTACAGCGGAAGCGGAATATATTGCAGCGGCAACTTGTTGTACACAAGTGTTATGGATGCGGCAAATGCTCTCTGATCTAGGAGTTCCGACAACGGATCCTACGCCGATCCTCTGTGACAACACAAGTGCAATTCACATCTCCAAGAATCCTGTTCAGCATTCTAGAACGAAGCATGTCGCAATTCGCTATCACTTTCTCAAGGAAAAGGTTGCAGATGGTGAGGTAAAGTTGGAATATGTCCCAACTACTGAGCAAGTTACTGATATCTTCACAAAACCTCTGCCAAAGGAAGTCTTCGAGTATCTCCGAAAAAAATTAGGAGTTACTCACTCTCCTAATCCTTAGGAGTTGTGCTTGAAAGGGGGAGCAAAGTATTCCTTGAATATACTATTCGCTCCTTCGTTGGTCCCTTTGGACTTGTTGTCAAAGGGGGAGAAAGACTTAAGCTAGGAGAAAGCTATGTTAGAAGAAGTTATGCTATGATAACTTTGGGGAGATTGGTATCAAGAGTGTTAGAGATCTTGATTTTGCTTTTTTTAAGACAGGGGGAGACTATGGTTCTGAAGAAGCTTCATGAAGATCAACTAGTTTAATGTGTTCTAAGTGTTGAAGTTCCAAATGTGTTGCCAACAATTCCAAAGGGGGAGATTGTTGGAATTTGAGATGACTTGAGAAGCTTTATAAAGAATTGAAGTGATTAGTATCTCAAGCATTGTTTTGAGTTGGAATTATTGTCAACACAATGTCACAAGCATGATGTTAATAGGTTGGTGTTGATAGAGCTTAAAAGAAAAATCAGAGTTGAAACAGTTCAGGAATTCAGAATTCCTGAAGCAGAGTGGTCGGTCGACCGGGCACCCCATGCGGTCGACCGAGCAAGAGAAACCTGCAGAAAAAAGTTTCAGGTAGCTCCCAGTTATTTTCGTGACACAGTGTGTCGTCGGTCGACCGGGACCCCAGGATGTCGACCGAGCACGATAGTTGTCTGCTTCCAGACTGTGTATGATGTCGACTGGGCAAGGCAGGATGTCGACCGAGCACGGGAACCAGAGTTGCGCAGAAATTAGAAGTTGTGCACGAAAATTCAGGATTCTCATCTATTTTGTTTGGGACTCTTTCTAAACGAATTGTAACATATTTTGAACACTCTTAAGGGTTACCATAACCTATATAAAGGCATGTTTGGTTCGTTTTTAATAAGACACAAGAAAGAAGAGAAGAGAAAAGAGTAGAAAAGAGAGAGAGTTTTGGAGAGAAGAGAGTGCTGTTGCTGTGTGCTATCTTGTTACAAGTTTCTACAGCAAGTGTGGACGAGGATGTGCTCTTGAAGATGGTGTTTCGTCCATAAGATAAGTGTCTCTCTGTTTATGCTTTAATTTCAATTTGTAAGGGATTGAGAGAGAGAGATTGTAGAGGGAAAGGGCTGTAGAAAAAGGTTTCTACTTTAATTCTGTAGAACATCAAGTTGGTGCTTGGTGTCTGGGGTTTGGTGATCCTATCTGTTGGTGCAGATAAATTGTAAAGGGAGTCGGTGCTTCCTAGATAGTTGGTGCTATCTGAAACTAAAGGGAGTAGGTGCTTCCTAGATAGTTGGTGCTATCTGAAACTAAGGGTTGGTGCTCTTTGTCGTTGGTGCGACTAAATAGATTCAGATCTGTCCCGGATTGGTGTTCGGACAGTCTTTGAACCGTGGACGTAGCCTTTTGGTGAACCACGTTAAATCTGGTGTCCTTGTGTGATTTGATTTGATTTTATTGTTAAATTGGACCTGTTTTTAAGGAATCACTGATTCACCCCCCCCCCCCCTCTCAGTGATCGCGATATCTAACATATGGAACATCCATATACTAAGATCTTAGATTTTGATGATTAATCGGATAATTCTAAGGGGACGATCATTCCATCATTAGATGGCATAGATTCTTTATTGCAACTGCACGTCCCAACTGATCAAGTCCGAGTAACCCAAACACAGAGCTGTTGACCCGTGAAAAGAATCTCACCCATAGTGAATTAAAGCACAAGAACTTGACTTCGTCAGTTCATCCACAAATGCTCAAGATTAAGAGCACTGGTCACTCAGTAGCATGAGGTGACTTGATCTCTCTCAGTGATAGTACTATTTTAGAGATCACACTTACAATGGTCCTGTTCAATGCATTGCATATGCACTAATGAGATAAATCCGGGATAGGCCTCCCATGACTTAGGTAAGTCACCCTGAATACAGGAGAGTCTCTCACTATAACTTATACCAAGATGAAGTGCCCAACTCCAAATCTCAGTTATGAACAATTTTATTGTTTCCAGTTTCCATGAGGCACACCTATCTGTGTGTAGCCACTACACACCTAATTCATTTACTATAAACAATGGGCCTTACACAACCATACATATATACATGTTTAAAGAGAAAAGAGTCATTCCATTAAATAACCAGTAATTGTCCAGTAACAAAGGATGAGAGTGCAGCTAGTGGGCTTTAGGGCATACACCAATCCCAACAGTTGTTATGGGTATAAAAGGAGAGGCTTAGGGGCTGGACGTCCATACTCACTTTCCCTCCTTGGAATTCACGCCCACCTCTCTCCTTGTACAAGTGTTGCAGAACAACCTCTTCTAATCCTAATTCTCCTTCTAGTTGCTTAGAGTTTCTAGTAGTTTTCTTTAGGAGATCCCACCCATTTCCTTGAGAAGAGAATTTGATAACGGGATATAGCGTGGAAGATCATAAGGTGTTGGAGATCTTACTTTGATTAAGTGAAAGTGTTTCATCTTCAAAGAAAGTAGCAACTTCTCCATTAGAGCCCAACCGAGCTCCAAAGGTATAATCTACTTCCTTGTAGGTTGTAGATTTATTTGTAGCATGTTAGTTACTGATTTTCTATCACCTAGATAGATAGTATTACTGATCATGATATATGAGATTGAGAGTTTGCATCTTGGACAGATTGATAGCCTTCTGGATAGTTGATCCCTGTATCAAGTGGGTCAAAAGTTTTTGAAACCTATCCTAGAGGCCCACCTATTTTCCAACACTTGTGTATGATGGGGTGATGTGTGTTGACACCAAAAATGTCACTTTGCCTCTTCAAGATCAAAAGAGCTACATGAAGCCGCAACCTACCATAAATAGGCAATGCTACTTCCAAAAAATCAATCTTGTCAGAATCAAACAAAAACCGCAAGATCCTTCAAGACAGCCAAAAGAGGAGTACACAAGAAGTTCCGGGCCATTTCGAAATCATTTGGCCTAACTTCGCTTCTCCGACAGCCAAAAAAGAGCTCCTGGCGCCGAAAGCATCGGAGACACCAAATCTTCGATCAGAGCCGATGGATGGTCTCAAAATACATCCAAAAGGCTCCATGTCAAGTTTCGAGTCAAACCGACAACGTTTGACCCTACATCAGCCCTTGAACAGCTAAATCAAGCCTCTCGGCGGTGAAGCTCCCCGTGACCATGGTTTCTAAGACAGAGCCTATGGATCATCTTAAAATGACTCCAATAGGTTCCTTGTCAAATTTCAAGTCAATCGGACATCGGTTGACCGCACATCAAGCCGCGACATCTTCATCGCGACAAAAGCAAGTCTACTGGTGATAGGACCCCAAACGGCTTCAAAACTCAAACAAAAGCCAATGGTTGGTCTTATTTATTGCTCAACAGACTTCACCCCAAATTTCAGGTCATTCCGACATCGTTTGACCCAATTTCAGCTTCTGCGCGACAAAGTCTTTGGCTTTCTCGGAAAATTGGAAACTTTGCAAAATAAAATGAAAGGATTCTCATCAGGTTTTCTACAGGGAAATCAGGCCAATAAATTATCAAAAATGTCAAAGAAAAATACAGATGAAAGAAGAATCGAAAAACAGTAAAAACGGACACAAAACGGGACAAAAGGGGGGAAAACTCCCCCAAGGTCGTAGGCCCCTGCGACACTGGAGCCCGGGATCGCCGGGAGGGCCCCGGAAACTCCGTTTTTTGCCATTTCTTCGCGATTCAAAGCGTCCGACTCCTCTGATTTTCCAAAATTCATACTTTTGAGACACCAAATCCTCTGACATCCGTCAAAAACACGGGTCAATCAACAAGAGTATCGAAATCAACATTGATCGCCAACCGGTCAACCAAAAAAGTGTGCTTTCTACCCGACCGATCGAGAAATCGACAGGACAGATGGCACCGACCCGCTATTGGCAACCAATACCTGAAGTTACATGGTCATCTGATATTGATCTACATGAAGATCCATCGATGATCATCGCCAGAAGAATCCCAAAAGACGTAGCACGGCCCACGACTCTTCAACTGCTCGGCGACCACTTAATGCGATTAATTGACTAGCTTTATTGCAGTCATTAATCCATTTCTTTGGACGGCCCAATCAGAAGCAAGCATTCGGGAGTTACAAGTCAAGAGATTCATGGCATTTAACCCATGAAACTCCTCCCATCATGGCGATTAAAGGCGATTAAATGCCCTCAATCTCCTCCGGCCAATCAGAAGCCAAGAAAAATGAGTTACAAAATAAAGAATTCAATCGTGTAACTCCTCCTATTATGTAGCTTTATGACAATTAAGGCTCATAAACCCTCCTAAATGGCTACCTAAAAGCCTATAAATAGGAGAGCATTCCAAAGAATTCCATATCGGAAAAACAAAACAGATCCCAGATCAGAAAAAAGCACAGAAATCCAGAGAAAGAAAGAGAGAAAACTCTGCGGAAGTTCTACACCGACCACCGCTACAAGGTGACAAAAGTCCCTTGGGGGGTACCCCCCCCCCCATGGTCCCTGCCTTCTCCTTCTGCCTCCAATGGCTTAGACGTGGCTTTTCAGCCCGTCTACTTGGTTTTTTATTGGATATAGGACCTCCTTTTGGTCTTTGTCCTCTAAAAACCCAAGGTTATAGCCAAGCCAAGTGAATTGATGAGAATGCAAAATGTTATATTTTTCTCCATTAATGTTTAGTCCTTTATACTTATTTGATGCCTAAATGTACTCATTATTCTTATATTTTTCTTTAGGATGCAAATGGAGGTGCTATGTGCAAAACAAAGCTACTTGAGTGATCTTGGATAGTTTTGACATCGCTTCGTAATTTGGGCATAACTCTCTCCTCCGAACTCCAATTGAGATGATTCAAGATGCTATGGAACGCCAAGAAAAGGATCTACAACTTTTATGTTTTGAGTTTTGAGATATTCTTGCTGAATCAAGAAGTTTCTAGATCTGATTTGTAAGAGAAGTGCTCATATTTGATGCTAAATGGATGAAGAATCAAGCATAAGGGCATTGTGGTAAATTTGATGAAATCAGGAGTTTCCCGGAACATATCCAATATTGGGCTCATATTGTCCGGAACGAAAAATGATGCAACTTTAATTCTTGGTTCGAGCCCAACAGAAGCCCGAGTGAGAAGATATGGTCAAGAAGAAGATTTTGACTAGGTTAGAATTT
>CM022955.1:38702533-38890033 GCA_012931725.1 Litsea cubeba | reverse complement strand
GATTTCTCATTTTGGATTCAAAATTGAGAAACCTTGATCCTTTCCTATCGTTCATCGTGCTTGCAGAAATGTTGAGCCTGTTCGACTAAGGTTTTGGGCCATCGTTTTACTTCGATGAGTTCATTAAAGATCTAAAAAATAAAAAAAAATAAAAAAATAAAAAAAAATTAAAAAAGAGACATAGACCACTAAGGTTAAACCAACTGCGTTCTTTGATCATGGTTGATTCAAGAAAAGCCTTGTCCAGAGTATGGAGACAGCTTGACTGTTCTTGGCAAGGGTCCTCCAAACGGGTTCATTAAGTAATCCTACCCTTACATGGGGGCAATTCTATCAATCAAGATTTCATAAGACCGGGTTAGGAGGCCTATGTGTACTCTCTCGTCTTTTAAATAAAACTTTTTCAAAAATAAAATTTTTTAAAATAAAAATTTTAAAATAAAAATTAAAAATTAAAAAAAATTTCAAAAAAAAAAATCTTAAAAAAAATAAAAAAGAAAGATTTTTTTTTAAAAAAAATCAAGAAAAAAAAAAATCTTCAAAAAAAAAACCTTTGTCATTTTGGGTTTAGATTGGAGAAATCTTGGTCTTCTCCTTTCTGAGCACTGGCGCTCGCGCAAATCGCTGAGCCCGTGTTCAGATTGGAGTGCCTTTTGCTCTCTTTGATGAACCCGATATCGGCCTTTCAAAAAAAAACTCGTCATTTTTTGGATTCAGATCCGAGAAATTATGGTTCATTTCTTTCTGAGCACTGGCGCTCACGGAAATTGCTGAGCCCGTGTTCAGAACGGAATACCATCTGCTCTCTTTGATGAATCCAATCTTGACCTTTCAAAACAGAGAATCTCATCTCATGGATGCGATCTCAAAACATTTGTGTCTAGCGGTACTAGTACGCCCTTTCAGGGTCTACTGTATTGCGACCGGCACATTTGTAACTCCAACTTTATATTCTTCTTACCTCGAGCAAGCTCTGCTTCTCGATAAGTCGAATTTAAGTTCACAATTGCTTCTAGCAGTCACTGGGATGCTCATTCTGGGCTTACCATACCTGCGATCAGAACAATTGTACCTTCTATGGCTTTTTGCCTTCTTCATATTGCTTGGGTCATCTTCCTCGAGCAATTTGAAAAGACAAAACCATAGAACTTCCCATTTATGATCATTATATTCTTGTGATTACTAATGGATGTGGTCTTGTTTCAGAAATTTTCGAAAAAACTAACAATGGCAGCTTCACTAACCATTACTTTCGATAAAAACAAGCACCAAATCATGCTTCAACAGAAGCAAACCACGCGCACTTACAAGCGCCCCATCAGCTGCCGAAGCGTCAACTCCCTCGGAACCTCTCTGAACTCCGGGTCGACCTCGACTCCCCGGACTATTGTCTTTGGGACGCTGGGACCATTCCCACTTCCCGAGGAACAAACTGCTCCTTCCAAGAAGCAAAAACTCGCCTCTCAACGTGTCACTACCGTGACACCAAAGGCGAGCACCAGAAGGCCTGAAGCCCGTGGCAGCCCCACGAAGCCTCGACCAACAAATGACCAGGTCTATCCCAAGACTTGGTCCCCAAGACCTTCACCAAAACAAAGAAGGTCCCAAACATCCACCAAGCCAGCATTCCTGGCCCCACTCAAGGAGAACCAGTTCTACCCTCTTGCCTACATGAAAGAGGAGAGACCCATCTCCAATCTGACTCTCAAGTCAACCCAGCATGAGCCGGCTTGTTCCTACAAGCCCAAAATCAAGTCATGCATCACAAGGCCTCTGCAAGCACCTGCTAAGGCCTACAAACCTGCAGTTCGACCCTTCATCTCTACAGGGGCCGAACTCCAAAAATTCAAAGCTTCGCTGCAACAGGCGAAGGACAGGGTTCGCATCCTGTCCTTGCCCAGCTACAAAGAAGACAGGCTCGGCGGCTGCGCCCGAGGGAGCACATCCTTCATCGTCAAAGCCCAGCCAGAGCTGACCGAAGCTCAAATTGCTCGTCGTATACGCCGCCGTGCATTGTATAGGCAAAAGAGACTAGAGAAGCAAAGGACCCAGCCTCCTACACTTCAAGTCTCTCCCAAATGGGTCGAAAAAGAAAGACCCAACCAAGTTGCTGTCGTCCATATGGTTGGAAAAACCAGAAGACGCCAAAAGTCAGCATCCAAAATCCATGTCCGACGTCCGATGACCCGCAGCGTCTCCAGGACAAGAAGAAATTCAGAAGAATCCCCTGCTCCTTCAAGCAAAGGACGGCAGAGTGATCCTTCCTCGAGCTCATCTTCAAATAGAATGAGCCCCAGCTCAGTCACCAGGACAGTTTCTTCGTTCGAATCACGAAGGATGAACGTCTTGGCTACAAATTCTGAGCCACCACCCCGCAATCCACCTCAAGATGATGCGATCACCCACATCCAGTAGTTGGAACAAGGCCAGCAGAGGATTGAAACTCTGATGGAAAACCTTCTCCTCGCCTTCCAAAATCAGGCGAACAATGAACCTCCTCTGAATCATCAAGACGACGAGGTAAATGGAGAAGAAAATGAGTCACTCGCACTTACCAAAAAGGACGTAGACAGTATCCTCGCCAAAGCAAAAGAAGAGGAAATACTCAAGGAGCATGGGATCAAGCCACCATATCCCTTATGGATGGACTCGGTCCCATTCCCCACAAAATTCAAACATCCTACTCTCCAAACATATACGGGGAAAGGATCAGCCAAACAGCACGTCATCCACTTCAAGATCCTGACGGGAGCTATCGCGGATCAAGATGCACTCAAGATCCGCCTCTTTGCAAGTACCCTAAAAGGTACAGCCTTCGATTGGTACTCCACTCTGCCAGAGGACTCCATCTAAAATTGGGCCTTGCTAGACACGCTTCCTGACTCACTTCAAAGGTGAGGATCATCCCGCTACTATGGCTCAGTTGTGCAGCCTAAAACAGGGGGAGAATGAGTCAACATATGACTTCATTCATAAGTGGAAAGCAATGGCATACAAATGCTCTGATGTATTGTCACAAGCGTCGCTAGTCGACATCTGTCGAAACAACAGGAGAGCTAGAATCCGCTCCATGATCATCGGCAACAAATCAAAAAACCTGGGAGAACTCCTAGAAGCCTCCATGCAAGCTGAAACGGTGATTAAAGACCTCAACAGTCATAAATCTTCAAGAAAAGAGCCAACCGCAATTGCAACCTCAAAACCAAAGAAAAAAGAGGTCCTCAATGTGCAGACCAAGTCAGCTCCTCAGCCACCAAAGAAAGCTGAAAAGAGAGCTACTGGTAAGAGACCTGAACTCTCAGATGCCTTCAAAGAACGAGTAGAGAAGAAATACCTATTTGATGAAGATGTTGATGAAATCTTCGGGGCTCTTGTGGCAAACGGCAAGCTCACCTTGCCTGAACCAAAAAGACCGGATGATGTTGGCAAAACCAACGATCCTCGGTACTGTCCATACCATCAGATGATCTCGCATCCTCTCAATCAATGCTTCGTTGTGAGGGAGAAAATAAACGAGATGTGGAAAAATGGAGTCATCACCTTTGACAAAAACTATGGGGCTGCCTCCGTCAACATGGTAACATGTGGACAAACATCAAACTCGCCGAAGAAGAAGATCACTACTTCCTCCAAGGTGATAAACTCAATCCAAGCGTCTGAGGAACTGGTTCCTTACCCGACACCGGACGGACAACCCATATGGGTAAATCCCGATCTCCTGGAAGATGAAAATTGGGAGGTCGTGAAAACAAAGCCTACAGCTCAACAGTGAAGGCAGGCTAGGAAATATCTCCTCAAGCTCAAACGGCAAGAGAAGACCCAGCCAAAATAAGAAGTCAAAGAAAAGGCAGAAGCTTCCTCTACCGCTTCAGTGGAGACAACAAAAACATCCCTTCCAGAGACTTCAAAGGGGGTAAGAAAATTCACTCTCAGTGATTTCATGCCACCTCAATTCAAAGAAGCCACGCAGGAGGTATCATACTCTTGCAATTCGGTAGTTGGATTCTCCATTGATAGATACGAGTCCAGCGACACCGATGATGGATTCGAATCCAACTACACAGACGAGTGGGAGGAGTCCCTTGAAACAGGAGAATATCTCTCCGATGAAGAATAGGTTCCTGAGACTCGTCTTATGCCAGTAATCTGGTATAACCCCCTACAGCCACAAGGATCCTGGTCTGATGATGAAGAAGACCAAGAGGCTGTACAAGAAAATGCTGTTGACCCAGCACCCCCCATTGCTCCAGTGGAAATCAACAATGTTGAGCCACAAAGAGTTGATGGAGAAGAAGATTTGGCTCCCATGCCTGATCTTGAAGAATATGCAAGGATCTTGCAGCGTCTCGCTTTAGAACAAGAGCAAGACCGCGTCAACGAGCCTCCTCGCAATCCAGAGCCGGAAGTCCCTGAAGACCATCAGGTACATCCTCCTTTAACTCCTGAAAATGGAGAGAATTGCTGGATAGACGATCCTCTTACATCCGAGGATGAGTCTGACTCCGATCAGGTAACGTCTCCTGTCAGAGCTTCCTGTAATGTGATAATTCGGGATTATAGCTCTTCCGAAGCATCGTCTGATGAGAGCACTTACACTCCGGCGACGCCTAGCAATGTATCTTCTGGAGCCACCTCATCTCACGTGACTTTCACTGAGATGACACCCTCTTGTTAGGGACTTTGTGTATTGCAATTTGATGGATGCATTATCAATTTAGCATCTCATGAATTTTCACACATCCATTGAGTTATATCTTGAAATCTGGTTTTCTACATGCATTGTTTTTAAATATTGTAAATCTTATAGTTTGTGCATGTTTTGGATTTAAATCTTGGATGCATTTAGTTTTGAAAAAGATCTTATAAATCAAGCTAGCCTATGTTTTAAAGTTTCATATTATATTTGGCATTTTATGTTTCATGATTTTTAAAAGTACTTAGATGATTTAAAATCATGTTTCCAAGCTTGGTTTAATGGCCCAAAAATCCCCACAAGAAAATACTTTGAAATATGAACAGTTGGGATTTTTGTCTAAGGCTGTCGGTCAACCGACAGTGGAACTGAGGCCAACTGAGAGGCTCTGTCGGTACCATTTCCAGAGAGCTACAAATTTCAGACCTTCTCGTCGGTCAGCTCGTCGGCTCTTATCGGTCAACCGATAGTGCATAAAATTTCAGTCCGAGGACTTATCGGTTCCAAAACCAGACAGCTACATTTTCAACATTTTTGTGCTGTCGGTTCAGCAGTCGATTCCTTGTCGGTCAACCGACAAATGAGGGTTAACCGACAGATGTGTAACGGTCAGGAAACTTTCGAAAACATGACCGTTGCTTAGTGACCTTTGAGGTGTCGGTCGACCGACACCTACCTGTCGGTCGACCGACAGGTAGCCGTTGGCAGCTTTTTTCTATAAAAGCAAGCTCATTCCTTTGGCCAAAGTTGATGATTTTTAAGCCATTCTTGAAGAGCTTTGAGGCCAAAGAAAGGGGAAGAGCTAAGGAAGGCTAATGGGTCATTAGGAAAAGCTAAAGCTTGGATTAATGAAGTTAAACCACCAAGTAAGCTTTGCCTTTTGTTAATCATATGTTTTGTGCTTTGTCTAAATTATTGGTAAATGATTTTAAGCATATTAACTATTATGTGTTGAATCCTCTACTTCCTTTAATCTTTGATTTTATATCATAGGATTCTTCACTTAGATTCAAACAAAGTTTTGTTTTAAAACTTTACAAATCATGTCTTATGAAAATCTTTGATTTCCTCTTTAGCATGATTCTATTTCTTGTTTGAATCTTCTTTGTTGTTTTCATTCATTTGAACCTTAGTTAAATTAGTTTTTGAAAACAACATTGCACATGCATCACTTGATTAGTCTTAAACATTTTCATACAACTTATGATCTTTAGATTTTCATATCATTCACAAGTGAGTAGTTGTTCAAGTGATTTGCATTTAACTTCAATCAAATCTTTGTGTGCCTAAAACTTTTAAATGCCTTGAGCATAGATTTTAATTGGACTTATTTTTAACTTGATTGAAGTATTCACACACACACTTCATGAGCATTCATGTTTGCATTACTTAGAGTGTTGTGTGAGTTAGCTTTACAATTTCATATCCGCCTATTTAGAGGCAAATTTATTTGAGCTTAAATTGTAATCTCTTAGAGTGTTTTGTGAAAACACTTTCTTTAGAGAAATCATTTGATTGTAAGGTTATTCCTTAGCCATATAAAAGCATTGTGTATAGGTTGTTGTTTAGCCTAGAAAAACAACATTGAAAGGTTATTGCTTAGCCTAGAAAAGCATAGTTGTAGAGGTTATTGCTTAGCCTATTGAAAAGCATACTTAGTGGAAATCCGGTGGGGTGTTGAGTCACAAGCCGGTAGTGGATGTAGGCATTGAGGCCGAACCACTATAAATCTCTGTGTAGTGGTGATTGATTTGTGGTGATTGTTTGTTTAAGCGTCCGCATTTTGTATGTTAATCATCACATGTGACTAGTTACTTGTAAAGAAATTAAAATTGGACTTAATTAGTCATTAAGTGTAGATCACCCTATTCACCCCCCCTCTAGGGTTAGGATCTCCCGGACTTTCACCTCTCAGGTTTCTTCTCCTGAGACTGTGACTTCAAAGTTCACACCCTTCCTGACTGAAGAATTCCCAGCTATTGATGCTTGGGACAATGAATTGGTCAACGAAGAAGAAAGGTTGCTGGATGCTGTTCAGGACTTATTCCCGGAAAATGCTCCGTGCAACACAATCACTGAGGATGGCAACTCTGCTGCTGATACATCCTCAGCAAATGAAAAACGACAGCCTCTTGATCCTGAAGACAATCTTCCAAATGAAGACCCTTCTCAAGAAGCTCTCGAAGTTGGTAGAGGCACCCGCTCTGGCCGGGACTACCACAAAACTTACAACCAATCTTCCTTTACTTATGTAAATCCTTCGGGAAAAGATGTTGTAAGCGCCCCTAGTGGCAACAATGATGAACATGCAGGCCCTAAGGAGGCTTTCAAGTATGACTTGATTGAACACTTCAAGCACATACCTGCACGTTTGCACATCCTAGATTTGTTGCGAATGTCTCCGCATACTCGTGATAATCTCATTTCAGAATTACAAAAGCTGAATGAGTGTGTCGACAAACATGCCCCGCAAGTCCTCCAAATTGAAATGGATTACCGGGTCAAAAACTCAGAAGCTTCCTCAAAGGGAGAAAAGAAGAAAACTAAGAGATCATGCATTGAATGCCTCTCGGTTAAAAAAGCAGCCAGTGCAACCATCGCCTTCACAAAGGACGACCTCCTACTTGGCGAAACAAGGCATAACTGACCCCTGTACTTCACAGGGTACATCAAGGAAATGCCTATGCACAGAGTTCAGATCGACCCAGGTTCTACACTCAACCTCATCTCCACTTCGGCTCTCGAAGAGTTGGGCATCCCACCCAGTAAGCTAAGCCACACATCTGTATCTATCTTTGGATACGATGGGAGTACTCAAAGGCCTATCGGCAAAATCAGGTTCAAGTTGCAGATTGGTGATCTTATCTCTGAGGTCACAGTGTATGTAATAAAAACCCCTTCATGCTACAACATCCTTCTCGGACGCCCGTGGATCCACGAGAATGGTGTTGTCCCTTCAATTCTACATCAATGCATCAAGTTTGTTGGCGACGACGGCATTATACATCGAGTCTTTGCGGACAGAAAACCCTTCAAAGGTAAAGAAGTCCACTTTGCAGACTCACAAATGTATGAAGGTGAAAAAGAAGAAGAGGAGAAGCACACAACACCCTTTGCCGAAAATCTCCAGAAAGATAAAGGCAAGGCTCCTCAACAATCGTCGGAAGAAAACAAACCATCCGGTAAATCCGAAGAGAGCATTCAAACTCCCTTCATCATCTCCCTCAAACCTTCAAAGCCTTTAGTCATCACAACTAAAGTGAAGAAGGCAAAGCAAAAGTCTGGGGGCAAATTTGTTGTCTCTTTCGTGTCTATCATGAAAGACACGGATTCGGATTCAGAGCCAGAAGACGACACATCGTCAACCCAAGCTGACACTCACAAGTTCAGCATGCTCTTACTCCAATGGAGACATCTTCTGACATAGAAGATCCTACGTCAGCTTCCTTCGTTGTTCCAGCAACTTCAGTAAAGGAAAAACCGATCTTCTTCCATAGATCGGATGCTTCTTCATCAAACTCCATGCTTGAACCTTTCCAAAATGAAGGTATGCCTCAATTATCCTTATATAGTTCTGTGGCAGAAGCTATTATGAAGAAAATGGGCTATGACGCTCAAAACCCAGTCGGTTTGGGAGAGGGACGCGATATTCTCACGCCATTGGGGCCGGTCTTAACCAAAAGCCAGTTGGAAGATTGGAGACTCTACGGCTATGTAGAAAAGTCTTCACACGGGTTAGGGTATGATCCTGACACTCCCTTGAGACAGTTGACACAAAGGCTTAAAAGTCAATATACTGACCAAGCCTCAACATCTCAAGTCCATGAAGACATCGATCTCCCTGGATATCTCTTTGATGAGTCACCCGACAAAGATCCAGGAAGCTCATCCAATTGGCACGATTTCTCCGAAAATGAAGAGGAGTTGTCCGATGGCACAGACGTGTGGTCTTCTGACCCAGAAGAACCCTCATCTCCAAACGAAGTAGCCTGCTTCGACCCGGTTTCAACAGGCGATTGTGATCATCTCGTAGCAAGCCTTGGGAAAATTATCGATCAAGAAGACCCGTGGAAAGGAACAAAACCTTTGTCTGGAAATGCCCTTGAAACCCCAGAAGGTTTCGTTGAGCTGGAAGCCTCCGAAAATATTATGGAGGAACCACCTTCGAACCTTCCAACAGAAGATCCTATTCAAAAGATAGACTTGGGAACACCAGATAACCCACGTCATGTATTCATAAGCAAGAATATAAAGGATGATGAGTTACCCGAGTATATCACCTTTCTTCGTGAGTTCGTTGATTGCTTTGCATGGTCTTACGCTGAAATGCCTGGCTTAGACCCCAAAATAGCGGTCCACAAACTCAATCTTCAAGAAGACATCAAGCCTGTCAAGCAAGGCCAAAGAAGATTTCGTCCAGATGTGATGGATAAAATTGAACAAGAAGTTCAAAAACTCAAAAGCGTCGGCTTCATCCATGAGGAACAACATCCTGAATGGTTGGCCAACATTGTCCCCGTGACAAAGAAAAACGGGCAGATCAGGGTCTGTATTGACTATAGAGACCTGAATGGTGCATGCCCTAAAGATGAATTTCCGCTCCCCATACCAGAGGTAATGATTGATAATATATATGGATTCGATCGAATGACATTCATGGATGGTTTCTCTGGCTACAATCTGATAAAGATGCATCCTGAAGATGAAAAACATACATCTTTTCGGACCCCATTTGGCGTGTATTGCCACACTATCATGCCATTTGGTCTGAAAAATGCTGGTGCAACATATCAGAGGGCTATGATGAAGATATTCCAAGATATGCAGCACAAGACGGTTGAATATTACGTTGATGACCTCGCCGTCAAAAGCAAAAGAAAAGAAGATCATCTCGAAGACCTTCGAGAAGTCTTCCTCCGGCTTCGCAAACACAAACTGCGAATGAATCCTCTGAAATGCTTTTTCGGCGTCTCGTCGGGTAAGTTCCTCGGATTCCTAGTTCGGAAAGCTGGAATAGAGCTTGACCCCATAAAAGTCAAAGCCATTCTAGAAATGCCCTCTCCAAGAACCTTGAGAGAACTCAAAGGGCTTCAAAAGAGATTGGCCTACATCAGACGGTTCATCTCCATTCTTTCGGGGAAATGCCGTCCATTCTCTCGGTTGATGAAAAAAGGTGTAAACTTTGTCTGGGATGCTAACTGTGAAGCTGCTTTCCAAGACATCAAGTCATACCTGACAAAACCTCCAGTGTTAAGCTGCTCCTACCACTGGGAAAACCATTCATCTTGTACACAAGAGCCCTTGATCACTCTTTGGGAGCTCTGCTTGCACAAGAAAATGATCAAAGAAAAGAAGCTGCTCTATATTACCTCAGCCGCATGCTAGTAGGTGCAGAGCATCGCTACTCTCCAGTGGAAAAAGAATGTCTTGCAGTGATGTTCGCCGTACAAAAGTTGCGTCACTACTTGCTTTCCAACACAGTCTACCTGGTCTCGAGGGTCAACCTCTTGAAGGTCCTTGTCACAAAGGCAGGTTCTCTCAATGCTCGACTGGTAAAATGGTCCATCCTTCTGTCACAATTTGATATTAGGTATGTACCACAAAAAGCAATCAAAGGGCAAGCTCTAGCGGACTTCCTCGCAGAGCATCCATTGCCTAAAGATTCTCCACTCAGAGATGATCTCCCAGGCAAACCAGTCTACAATGTGGAGACTTTCTCACAAAGTGCCTCCTGGGACATGTACTTTGACAGTGCAACCAGGACAAATGAAAAAAGACAGCTGATCTCGGGAGTTGGCATCCTCTTTGTTAGCCCCGACAAATACATGATTCCACACGCTTTCTCGCTACTGGAACCATGCAAAAACAATGCAGCTGAATATCAAGCTCTGATCCTAGGATTGGAACTCACCATCGAATCTGGTATCACCATGCTGGAAGTCTTTGGAGACTCTCAATTGATCGTCAACCAGATGAATCAGAAATCTGAAGTCAGGAAGCCAGATCTGCTGCCTTACTACAAGGCACAATCACTTCTGCAAAAGTTTGACATCTGTCACATCACCCACATTCGTAGAGGTGAAAACATACGTGCAGATGCCCTAGCTGGACTTGCCACATCTATGGCAATCCAGGAAGGGGAAAACATGCAAATCACAGTGTGCGAAAGAAGAATCCTTCCTCCTCTTAACACACATCAAGCAGTTGCTGAATGCCACCAAGTGGTTGGAAGTCGGATTTCGGTCCTTCAAACTTCAATCGGCGACTAGAGGGATCCGTTCATTGATTACATTATGTTCGGAATCCTACCTGAAGATCCAAAAGAACGGGTAAGCATCCAAAGGCGAACCCCAAGCTTTCATTTGGATATTCCTTCAAAAATCCTTTACAGGAAATCCTTTAACGGAGTACTTCTACGCTGCTTGTCACAACAAGAGGCTGAAGAAACACTCAAAGAAGTTCATGCTGGTCTTTGTGGAGCTCATCAGGCAGGTCCCAAGCTCTATCATCAGATAAAAAGGTTAGGTTATTACTGGCCTACCATGGTAGCTGACGCAATGCAATTTGCTAAGCGCTGCCAACAATGCCAAGTTCATGGAGATTACATTCACATGCCTCCAGAATGGCTACATCTTACAGCGATTTCATGGCCTTTCGAAGCCTGGGGCATGGACATCATAGGTCCTATTTCTCCCCCTTCGAGCAAAGGTCATCGCTTCATCTTCGCCGCTATGGGTTATTTCTCCAAGAATTGCGTTCAACGAAATGAAGGCCTCATCAGTCCTTCAGTTCCTGCGCACCAACATCATTTGTCGTTTCGGCATACCCAAAAGATTCATCCATGATAACGGACCACAATTCCGGATCATCGATTCTACAGGTTCTGCGACAAATACAAAATCCAAAGCTGTCCTTCGACTCCATACAATCCGGCAGCAAACGGATTAGCAGAAGCTTTCAACAAGACACTCTGCAAATCCTCAAAAAAATGGTCTCTAATCACAAAAGAGACTGGAGCGACAAAATGTCTGAAGCTTTGTGGGCCTATCGAACCACCGTTCGAGGACCAACCCATAGCACACCATTCTCCTTGGTCTATGGATGCGAAGCTGTCGTGCCCTTGGAAATACAAATTCCTTCTTGAGGGTATCCTTGCAAAATGACATGACTCAAGAAAGAAATGTCAAATTGCAACTCCATGAGCTAGACAATCTCGATGAGAGACGGCTCGAAGCTCAACAAAGCATTGAACTTTACCAAGCACGCATGGCAGGATCTTTCGACAAAAAGGTCAGGCAACGCGCCTACAAAAAGGTGACTTGGTTCTTGCGGTTAAAAAGACCAATGGTCTTCGCTCACAAGTCCAAAGGCAAATTTGAGCCAAAATGGGAAGGACCCTTCGTCATCGACAAGGTTTTCTCCAACGGCGCATACACACTCCTAAACATGGAAGGTGACAGATGTATGCTGCCCATCAACGACAAGTTCTTAAAGCGGTACTACCCTTGAAGACTTACCCAACTGGGTAAGAGCAATGCCTGTACAGCCAAAACCGGTTTCCAGGTACACGCTCGCTAAACCCACCCCTTTTTAGAATTTTCATATCAAATATTGAAATTTCTAGAAATTTAAACAATGCTTACTTTCATCGTTTCATTGTTCAAAAAAAAAATCCAAGTTTAGGAACCTTTCCCTAACTTGACCAAGATTTTCAACCCTTGAACCCAAATTTCATATTTTGAAACAAAATCCGGATTCAGGGATTTCCACCCTAGTCCACCCTGCCTTTTACCGCCAAAATGGTTTTAGGTCAAAACTTATGACCCTCGTGTCTTTAAACAAAAAAAAATGGTTTTTCAAAAAACCGCGGGGAAGCAACGCTTAGTCGATACTCGCACAAATCGGAAGCATGCGAACCACGTCCAACACTTCCAAAATCGCAGGGAATCAACATTTCATCGATACTTGCAAAATCCAAAACCGTGGAGATGCAACATTTCAGTTGATATCCACAACCCAAATTTCAAAGGTTCAAAAAAGCCTAAAAACCGTGGAGATGCAACATTTCAGTTGATATCCACAACCCAAATCTCAAAGGTTCAAAAAAACCTAAAAATCGTGGAGACGCAACATTTCAGTTGATATCCACAACCCAAATTTCAAAGGTTCGAAAAAAAACCTAAAAAAACCATGGAGACGCAACATTTCAGTTGATATCCATAACCAAAAGGTTCGAGAAAACCACAAATTTCAAAAATCGTGGGGAACATCAAGTCAGTACCCGCAAAACCAAAATTTTTGAAAAGCAAGGATGCGACATTCCATCGATACTTGCACCCAAATCCGCGAGGATGCGACATTCCATCGATACTCGCAACCGAATGAGCAAGGATGCGACATTCCATCGATACTTGCAAGAACATTCAGCAGGGAGGCGACTTTTAGTCGATACTTGCGTTTTTGAAAACCAAACCGGCTATAAATGCCACCAAAACCGGCTATCAATGCCACCAAAACAGGCTATAAATGCCACAAACCGGCTATCAATGCCACAAACCGAAAACCTTGGCTTTCAAAAAACCCGGCTATTAATGTCACCAAACCCGGCTATAGATGCCACCAAAACCGGCTATCAATGCCACAAATCGGCTATCAATGCCACAAAAAAGCGGGCTCTCATGCCAAAAATCGGCTTCCATGCCACAAACAAAAATCTGGCTTTCATGCCAAAACAATCATTTGACAAAAGATTTTCACAAAATGACAAGCTTTTGATCAAATCCCATTTAGCAATTACTTTTATCACAAAAAGATTTAAGTAAGCGTAGGGAAAACAAAAAAAAAAGAAGCATCCCATTTAGCAATTACTTTCTTCACAAAAAGATTTAAGTGAGAGTAGGGAAAACAAAAAAAAAAGTACCAAAAAATACATGTGGTACCAAAAAAAAGAAAGTGTTCACAAGCACTAAAAAAAGTACCAAAAAAAATACAAGTGGTACCAAAAAAAAAAGAAGGATAGTTTCTGTTACAAAAAAAAACAGGAGCTCAACCAAAAATGGTCTCCAGCCAAGAGTTCACCTCCTCAAGCAAACTTTTGGCCTCAGCCGTCAGGGATTCCAAGGCACGCTTCTTCACGAACTTGCCATGAGAAGCTGGGGTGGGCTGTAACCCTTCTTTCGCACCAGGAAGCTTATCTCGAGCAGTTCGCCATCGTTTGCTTTCTTCAGACTTCCTTTTAAGAACTCGGTCGGCATCTGCAACCCGGCGAATCAGAGCACTCTCCCTGTCGCGAGCCTCTGTTATAGTAGCCCACTTGGCAGCGACTTGTGCCTGCAGATGCTCAAGACGTTTCCTGACCTCATCGACCTCCCTATCAAGGATTTTAAGGTCATGTGTCAGCCCAATGATGGTTAGCTATTCCAAGTTCTTCTCTCGGACTATTTGTTTCCTGCTTTGTGTAGCCTCATCCAGGTTAGACTGAGCCTTGTCTGCAGGGTCCAGGAACATCTCCTTGAAGAACTGGTCATCAACCAAACTCATGGTCTCAAACCACTTGTCACCCAGCTCAATGATCCTATCAACGATCGCCCTGGCACCTATGACATCCAGACCAGCCTCTTCGGCATCACTGAGAATCTCATGCACATGCTGGATAATCCAAATCCGGCATCTAAGTGCCCCGAAAGCAGAGTCTCAATCCAAGAGCTCAGAACCCGCACCACCACCTTCTTCGCAAAAAGAAGAGATGGTCCAGCTGAAGATTCGCCCAACTCCGTTGGTCGGCTGCTCATGTCATCACCTGTTGGAAGAGTGACAAAAGAACTCTTTCCAGTTGGAGCTGCTCGGGGAGGAATCTCAGCACGAGGTATCTCCTCAACAGTGTCAGAACTGGTCCCAGGAGTCTCTACCTCTGGATTGACCTCTGGCATCTCTTGCTCTGGTTCTGAAGGAAGTGACAGACTCTCCTCTGTCTCCTCAAAACCTGCCAAAGAAGCACAAAAAGGTATGAATATGATCTTGTTTGAAAATCATTATCAGGGTTATTACTACAAAATACCTTCTTCGACGACTGGCGGAACACTCTCTTCCTCCATGAACTCATCGGAAGCATCATCAACATTTGCGTCCATCGATGGTTCAAAGTCATCAAAATCCTGTGGCAAGTCAGCTGACAAGAAAAATGTTAGCAAACCAAGTCACAGAATAAAAAAAAAGAAAGAAAAAGAAAGCAAAAAAAATGTGTAAAAAAAAAAAAAGCAAACACGTGAAAAAAAAAAAGAAACAAAAGAAAGAAACAAAAAAGAAAGAAAGAACTTTTTTTCCTACAATGGGGTTTTCTTGAAAAAGGGGAACTTACTTGAAGCCATTGATGGAGAAGAAGAAGAAAAGTCTTGAAGATCTTGAAGAAGAAGAACTCTTGGTCTTGAAGCCCTCTTGGGAAGAGAGCAAACCAAAGAAGGAAAGAAGAGCAAGAGATCCAACCTCCTCCTTGCTTTTATAGAAGAGAGCAAACCAAAGAAGGAAAGAAGAAAGAGGTAAGTGTTAATAATTAGTTACCTTACCAAAAGAAAGAAGTTAGAAAGATTCTTTCCCAAAAGAAAGATATCTTGAGGGATTTTCTCCCAAAAAAGAAATCAATGAGTGATTTTCTCCCAAAAGATAGGATCAATGAAAGATTCTTTCCCAAAGAAAAATATCTTGAGATATTCTCTCCCAAAATAAAGGGAACATGAGAGATTCTCTCCAAGTAAAGATATTCTTAGATATTCTCTTTCGAAAGGAGATATTTTTCGATATTCTTTATAAAAAATGACACCATATGAGATCTAAGCCATTTCAAAAGCTTAAGGTCTCATGGGTCAGCCCATATGAGCCAGGTTTGACCACCTAGGCACAAATATATATATATATATATATAAATTTTGCTTTTAGTCAAAGAGAAATCCCACTTACCAAGAGCATACAAAAATGGTTACATGCCTCTTTTGAGTTGATTCGACCATTCAGAATAGAATTCCAAGCCCCATGAGCTTCCAAAAATCAAACCATCCAGCCTCATCTACCAAATTGAGCCAAAATCTTGAAATTGACATTCCACAAAAAACCAAACCAAATCCTGGTCCCCTAACTTGCCACATACAGCTTGTTAGGTCACAAGACCAAAACCAAAAACCAAAACCTGATCCCCTAACTTGCCACATACAGCCTGTTAGGTCACAAGATCAAAACCAAAATCGACCCCCCAACATTCCACATACAGCTTGTTGGGTCACACGGTAAAAACCAAACCCGACCCCCTAACCTGCCACATAAAGCCTGTTAGGTCACAAGGTCAAAACCCAAATCCACTTCCTTGATGTCATCTTCAAAACTTTGCCTCGAGATGGTACGTGATCCCTTTCACTACCATAAAATTCCCCTGGAAGCTCAAAACGCCACAAATACTAAAAGAAAGACTGCTCAAAGACTCTTGGACAAGTCACAGGCTCTCCTTCACAAATCTCTTCGAGGCGCATCGACTACAAAAGTTAAGCAACTCGTCGCTGCACCTCGAGGGGACATTTGTTGACACCAAAAATGTCACTTTGCCCGTTTAAGATCCAAAAAGCTACATGAAGTCGCAACCTGCCATAAATAGGCAATGCTACTTCCAAAAAAAGCAAATCTTGTCAGAATCAAACAAAAACTGCAGGATCCTTCAAGACAGCCAAAAGAGGAGTACACAAGAAGTTTCGAGCCATTTCAAAATCAGTTGGCCTAACTTCGCTTCTCCTGCAGCTGAAAAGGAGCTCCCGGCGGCGAAAGCATCGAAGACACCAAATCTTTGATCAGAACCGATGGATGGTCTCAAAATACATCCAAAAGGCTCCACGTCAAGTTCCGAGTCAAACCGACAACGTTTGACCCTACATCAACCCTCGAACAGCTAATTCAAGCCTCTCGGCGGCGAAGCTCCCCGGGACTATGGTTTCCAAGACAGAGCCTATGGATCATCTTAAAATGACTCCAATAGGTTCCTTGTCGAATTTCAAGTCAATCGGACATCGGTTAACCGCACATCAAGCCGCGACATCTTCATCGCGACAAAAGTAAGTCTACTGGTGATAGGACCCCAAACGGCTTCAAAACTCAAACAAAAGCCTATGGTTGGTCTTATTTATTGCTCAGGAGGCTTCTCACAAAATTTCAGGTCATTCCAACATCGTTTGACCCAGTTTCAGCTTTTGACGGAAAATCAGCAGCTCTGCGCGACAAAGTCTTCGGCTTTCTCGGAAAATTAGAAACTTTGCAAACCAAAATGCAAGGATTCTTATCAGGTTTTCTACAGGGAAATCAGGCCAATAAAAGATAAAAATGTCAAGGAAAAATACAGAAGAAAAAAGAATAAAAGAACAGCAAAAACGGACACAAAACGGGACAAAAGGGGGAAAAAACCCCCCAGGGTCGCCTGCGACCCTGGAGCCCGGGATCGCCGGGAAGGCCCCGGAAACCCTGTTTTTCGCCGTTTTTTCACGATTCGAAGCGTCTGGCCTCTGGTATTTTCCAAAATTCATACTTTTGAGACACCAAATCCTCTGACATCCGTCAAAAACACGGGTCAATCTTCAAGAGTACCGAAATCAACATTGATCGCCAACCGGTCAACCAAAAAAGTGTGCTTTCTACCCAACCGATCGAGAAATCGACAGGACAGATGGCACCGACCCGCTGTTGGCAACCAATGCCTGAAGTTACATGGTCATCCGATGTCGATCTACATAAAGATCCATCGATGATCATCGCCAGAAGAATCCCAAAAGACGCGGCACGGCCCGCGACTCTTCAACTGCTCGGCGACCACTTAATGCGATTAATTGACTAGCTTTATTACAGTCATTAATCCATTTCTTTGGACGGACCAATCAGAAGCAAGCATCCGGGAGTTACAAGTCAAGATATTCATGGCATTTAACCCATGAAACTCCTCCCATCATGGCGATTAAAGGCGATTAAATGCCCTCAATCTCCTCCGGCCAATCAGAAGCCAAGAAAAAGGAGTTACGAAATATAGAATTCAATCTTGTAACTCCTCCCTTTATCTAGCTTTATGACAATTAAGGCTCATAAACCCTCCTAAATGGCTATTTAAAAGCCTATAAATAGGAGAGCTCTCCAAGAAGAATGAGACAATCACAAACACACAGACAACAGACTGCAGAAAATCCGGAAACTCAGACAGAAAAAGGCATCAGAAATCTAAGAGAGAAAACTCTGCAGAAATCCTACACCGACCACCGCTACAAGGTGACAAAAATCCCTTGGGGGGTACCCCCCCAAGGTCCTTGCCTTCTCCTTTTGCCTCCAATGGCTTAGACATGGCTTTTCAGCTCTTCTACTTAGCTTTTTATTGGACATAGGACCTCCTTTTGGTCTTTGTCCTCTAAAAACCTGAGGTTATAGCCAAGCCAAGCGAATCAATAGCATCCTCTGTTCTCATCTGCATGGATGATGGCGAAGTCCACATATGGCTTGCGACCGTCAATCTGAACGGGTCCCCCACAATCTCCTGAGAAGTTAGATTCTCCTTTTCTTGCTTTTCATTGTAGTTTGTATTTTTTTTAAAGAGACAAAAAAATCACAACTCTTGTCTTTCATTATTGATAAGAATTGTAAATCGGCTATGAACGCCAAAATCGACTATAAACGCCAAAAATCGGCTATAAACGCCAAAATCGGCTATTAATGCCAAAAAAATCGCCTTTCACGGAAAATCAAGAAAATGTCTCTTTTCTTTAATATATGTGCAATGGAAAACTTGAAAGAAGTTGATTTCCTTTTTACTTGCGAAGGTTGATCTCCGGATCACCACTTGGAATTCCAAGTAAAATAGAAAATCTGGCACACCCACATAAAAGAAATGTTGATGCACGCCTCTGCCCCCCGGTTACGAAAGGGTCGTACCCAACGGACTCCCACGTCCGCCGACCTCGGTACCAGGCGCAGGAGCGCGGTCCATCACAGAGTTTTTTCTCTTTCTTTCTCTGGATTTCTGTGCTTTTTTCTGATGTGGGATTTGTCTTGTTTTTCTGATCTATGTGATTTTTCTGATCTGGAATCGTTTGGAATGCTCTCTTATTTATGGGCTTTTAGGTAGCCATTTAGGAGGATTTATGAGCCTTAATTGTCATAAAGCTACATAAAGGGAGGAGTTACAATATTGAATTCTTTATTTTGTAACTCCTTTTTCTTGGCTTCTGATTGGCCGGAGGAGATTGAGGGCTTTTAATCGCTTTTAATTGCCATGATGGGAGGAGTTTCATGGGTTAAATGCCATGAATCTCTTGACTTGTAACTCCCGGATGCTTGCTTCTGATTGGGCCGTCCAAAGAAATGGATTAATGACTGTAATAAAGCTAGTCAATTAATCGCATTAAATGGTCGCCGAGCAGTTGAAGAGTCGCGGGCCGTGCAGCGTCTTTTAGGATTCTTCTGGCGATGATCATCGATGGATCTTTATGTAGATCGACATCGGATGACCATGTAACTTCAGGTGTTGGTTGCCAACAGCGGGTCGGTGCCATCTGTCCTGTCGATTTCTCGATCGGTCGGGTAGAAAGCAAACTTTTTTTGGTTGACCGGTTGGCGATCAATGTTGATTTCGATACTCTTGATGATTGACCCGTGTTTTTGACGGATGTCAAAGGATTTGGTGTCTCAAAAGTTTGAATTTTGGAAAATCAGAGGAGTCGGATGCTTCGAATCGCGAAAAATGGGGTTTCAGGGGCCCACCCGGCGATCCCGGGTTCCACGGTCGCCGGCGACCCTGGGCCACTGCGACCCTAGAGGGATTTTCCCCCTTTTTGTCGCGTTTTGTGTCCGTTTTTGCTGTTTTTTTATTCTTTTTTCTTCTGTATTTTTCCTTGAAACTTTTGACCATTTATTGGCCTGATTTCCCTGTAAAAAAACTTATGAGAATCCTTGCATTTTATTTTGCAAAGTTTCCAATTTTCTGAGAAAGCCGAAGACTTTGTCACGCAGAGCTGCCGATTTTCCGTCAGAAGCTGAAACTGGGTCAAACGATGTCGGAATGACCTGAAATTTGAGGTGAAGCCTCTTGAGCAATAAATAAGACCAACTATAGGCTTTTGTTTGAGTTTTAAAGCCATTTGGGGTCCTATCACCAGTAAACTTGCTTTTATCGCGATGAAGATGTCGCGGCTTGATGTGCGGTCAACCGATGTCCGATTGACTTGAAATTTGACAGGGAACCTATTGGAGTCATTTTAAGATGATCCATAGGCTCTGTCTTGGAAACCATGGTCCCGGGGAGCTTCGCCGCCAAGAGGCCAGATTTGGCTTCCGAGCGTCAAAGTATGGTCAAATGTTGTCGAAATGACCTGAAATTTGACGTGTAGCCCTTTGTAAGCATTTTGAAGCCGTCCATGTGCTCTAACTAATGAGTGATGGCCTCGGAGGTTATCGCCGCCGAGAGGCTTGATTTAGCTGTTCGAGGGTTGATGTAGGGTCAAACGTTGTCGGTTTGACTCGGAACTTGACGGAGCCTTTTGGATGTATTTTGAGACCATCCATTTTTCTCTGATCGAAGATTTGGTGTCTCCGATACTTTCGCCGCCGGGAGCTCCTTTTCGGCTGTCGGAGAAGCAAAGTTAGGCCAAACGATTTTGAAAATGGCCCGAAACTTCTTGTGTACTCCTCTTTTGGCTGTCTTGAAGGATCTTGCAGTTTTTGTTTGATTCTGAAAAGATTTGATTTTTTGGAAGTAGCATTGCCTATTTATGGCAGGTTACGACTTCATGTACCTTTCTGTATCTTGAAGAGGCAAAGTGACATTTTTGGTGTCAACACGGAACAGGGTGCCCATAGGCACAAATGCACATTCATATCGGGTCGAGCATATACGGGTTAGCAAAAGCTAAACACATTTTCCAATACTTTTGGGACAAGTCCAAATCATAAGATATGATGTTTGAAAAGCACAAATACAATTCGGATCAAGATAAACATGAATGGATTTCCAACATTCTACTGGCTAAGTGTTGAAGGTCCAAGATTTGAATCAATGTAAATAGCGTATCATTTGTCAATTTAACATTTATTTGGTACTCCATAAGAATTAGAGACAATCCGAGACCTTACGCACATTGACAAGTCTAAAAGACCTTTAACAAAATTAGGATGATGGGTTTCTTCTTCAATATAGTTCCACATTCTTCTCCCATATAGTTCCACAAATTCTCCAAAAGAAATCCATCAGGATTGAAATTCCGGTCAACCCTCGGTTGGCTTGTCGATTAACCGACAAGGTCATGTCTGTCGACCGACAAGCTGACCGACAGCTGGCCGAGTCCAGAAATGGGGAGAAAACAGCTCTCGGGAATTGGAACCGAGGGGCTGTCAGTTCATTGTCGGCTAACCGACACTTCAGCATCAGAAATTGCAGAAAAATGTAGCTCTCTGGAATTGGGACCGAACTGTTGTCGGTCACCTGTCAGTTGGCTGTCGGTGAGCCGACAGGCTGACCGACGTTACTGCGGGAGCAGATTTCTGAAGCTGTTTTCAGTCCCTTCTTTCTCCAAACACTCCTCCTTTTTAAGGGTCAGATCCCTATAATAAAGTGAGCCAAAAGCTCCTCCATTTCATTATTCAAAACCTCCATTCCCAACACTTCAAATTCCCTATTCAACCTCATCCATCCTTCCATAAAACTCCCATTCATACAACCATCCATTTCAACACATTCAATCATGTGATGACCCATCATTCATAAAAATCCATATGTACTATAAACAAGCTTTGCAAAATTATATGTAACCATTTCCAAGATATTAAACAATGTAACAAGACTCATCAATATGCATTTTAAAAGCAATGGAAACCATATCAAGAGTGTAGATGAGAACACATATGAGATCACAAAAAATGATTAATGTAAATCAAAGTTTTCCATAAACATGTTAGCATTGAAAAATCATCCTTTCAAAAGCAATAGAAAATCATGGTGAAAAGCATGATTAAAGGCAAGTATTAAATCATTAAGAACAAGTAATGAAAATCCATAATTTTCTCATAAAACATGTTAACACTTGAAATCATCCCTCATCCATCCTTCCATAAAAATCCCATTCATACAACCATCCATTTCAACACATTCAATCATGTGATGACCCATCATTCATAAAAATCCATATGTACTATAAACAAGCTTTGCAAAATTATATGTAACCATTTCCAAGATATTAAACAATGTAACAAGACTCATCAATATGCATTTTAAAAGCAATGGAAACCATATCAAGAGTGTAGATGAGAACACATATGAGATCACAAAAAATGATTAATGTAAATCAAAGTTTTCTATAAACATGTTAGCATTCAAAAATCATCCTTTCAAAAGCAATAGAAAATCATGGTGAAAAGCATGATTAAAGGCAAGTATTAAATCATTAAGAACAAGTAATGAAAATCTATAATTTTCTCATAAAACATGTTAACACTTGAAATCATCCATTCATCCACTTGCCTTTAATCATAGCTAAGCAAATCCAAGCTCAAAACACTATCAAGATCAACCTACAAGAAAAACCAAGAAAACCACCAAAACCAAACCCATCTTAGAACCCTAAAATGGAAAATCAATGAAGACAAGGAATGGGTTCAAACAAGGCAAACAAATAGGACCTAAGGGGATGCCATAGCTCAATAATACAAAATGGGAAGAAGTCCTTACCTCTAGGGCCATCAATTAACAAGAAAGGGCTTGAAATAGGGGCTGCCCAGCTGAGATTCGCACAAAAATGGTGTCAAGCGAGAGAGGAGATGAAGGGGAAGAATTTGTCGGAGTTCTCTCATCGGATTGGTGGCTTGGATGCTCCATTTGAGCAAGTGAAATGGAAGAGAAGGGAGAAGAACAGCTGCTGGTACTGTAGCAGGGAAGTTGCAGTCGATGCAGTGGAAAAAATGAGGGAGAAGAAGAGGGTTGGTACTTTTTAGAATGGGTGGGTGTGGGGTCCACACTTAAGTAAAATTAGAAATGGAAATTAGAGGGCTTTTTAGACCTTGGATCAAGAAACTTAAAGCATGAAAAGTGTCCGGCTCAAAATTATCTTTCTAACAAGTTAATATTGACATACTTCTGGAGTTCACAGAAAAAGTCAACTGTTTGGTCAAAGGAATCAAAATAATGGAAGATTTGGGATGACAAGGGTTAAAACATCGATTTTTGTGCCTCGGATGCGATCGACCATGAAGAGAGAAATGTTTCTCATAAAATCTAGTTTCTAAAAAGTATACATTTGGCAAGGTTCTGAGATCTCAAGATTTGGGTCCAAATTCAATGTGAAAAGATTGGTTTTGCCATCAGGGCTAGAAAAACTAATTTTCGGAGTTTCGGATGGGCACAGAGTGAACACGAAAGCTGTAGGGAATGGCGAGATTAGTCAAACGAAGCTGAAATGGGAATTTTTAGAAATAAAAAAGAATCTCTCTACAATGACCACACAAAACAAATAAGACCTTACAGTCACTGTCTAGGTTTACTGGCTCTCAAAACTTCCTAAAACCAAAGAAAATATAATCAAACTCAGAAATTCAGTCAGACAACCGCTAAACCCACTTAGAAAACAAATCCATAATTAAGAACACGCTAAACCAAGAAATCTAGGGTCAGGTTCTCACAACTGTTGCTCTGGGAATAGGCCGGAGTGGAATAGTGATTTCTGATACCGAGCTTTTGGCAGAAGTTCTTGAAGTGGTTGGAATCGAACTGGGTCCCGTTTTCCGAGACCAGAGCTCATGGGATGCCAAACCTCGTGAATATGTTCTTCCACATGAAGTTTTTTGAGTCGTGCTCGGTGATTGAAGACAACGGCTCTGCTTCTACCCATTTGGTGAAGTAATCAGTGGCCACTATTAGCCACCTCTTATTTCCTAGAGCTCGGTGGAGAGGTCCCACAATGTCCAGCCCCCATTGGGTGAAGGGCCATGGGCTGGAGAGTGGGCTCAAGTCTTGTGTCGGCTGATTGAGAGAGGGTGAGAATTTCTGACATTTCTCACATTTCCTGGTATACTGCTAGGCATCCTTTTGCATGTACGGCCACCAATAACCCTGGCTGATAGCCCGATATACCAGCGACCGACCTCCGATGTGGCTTCCGCAAATCCCTTCGTGTATCTCGTAGAGGAAGTCTTCGACCCTACTTGGGTGCACGTATTGAAGGTAGGGGCCGGTGAAGGACTTCCTGTAGAGTTTTCCTTATGGAGACAGCCAGAACCGAGCTGCCTTGAGCCTGGTTTGGTGCGCCTCGTACTTATTTTCGGAAAACTTATCATCTTTGATGAAGGAGATGATCGAGTCCATCCAGCTCGGACCGAGATCAACACACAGAATTTGTCGAGGTGGGTGAAGCTCTATGCTCGGCATTCCAAGCGTTTCTACTTCGACAACTCTTTTCCTCCCGGCCTCGACCGTTGAGGCCAGGCTGGCGAGGGTGTCGGCATGAGAGTTAGAATCTCTGCCGATCTGCTTGACCTCGACTTTTTGAAACTGAGAGAGAAGCTTTTTTGCGAGGGCTAAGTGTCAGACCCCGACCCAGGTTTGAATATTTAATTATATTTTTTAACCGTGATTAGTGGATAAGTGGGGTTAGGGGACGATTAGCTTATTTTATTAAGCTAGATTAGAAGATTTGATTAGCTTGAGACCTTTGATTAGCCTTTAACTTAAGTGTGACACGGGCCGGGCGCCCGTGGATTTTGTGTATGAGATTGTTGAATTTGTTCTTGATGCTTGTAAAATCCTCATTTATGTGTATTTTGACTTATTTCATCTAGATCATCAACTTTCATGTTTTGGCCAACTTGATTTTGTGATCAGAAATCGCGTTTTTCGAGAAAAAGGGCAAAACAGACATTTCACACAAAACCTGTACCCAAATTTCGAAAATTCCAGAAATTGCCAAAAATATACTTTTTGGAAAGTAGAAATTTCGCCGATCATTTTTGTCTTCTTCGCCGTTTTCGTTCGGGGCCCGCAAGTACCGTTTCTAGGCTTGTGAAGATCGGGGCCCACATTGACTTGCCTCTTAAGAAGGGACTCTTCCTTCTCCCTTCTTCATTCGATTCCAGCAATTTTCTTGGCTAGGGTTTTTCTTCTTCTCCCTTCTCACTCTCTCTCATCTGGAACTCTCACTTGGTGAGGTTTGCTTAGAGGATTGATCTCCTCAATCTCTTCCTCCCTCTTCAAGCTTCCTAGGGATACCTTTCTTGAGGAATTTGAGCTAGGAGAAGCCCTCCATTCAAGCTTTTCTTCTTTGTTAGGGTTCCTCAAGGTGAACAATAGTTTTCTAAACCCAAGATCTTTGCTTTCCTCTCCATTTGGAGTGTTTTAATCCCTTTTGCTAAGGTTTTCTTTGAGGTTTCACAAATGTTGATGTTTTAGGGTTTCTTGGGAAATTTTTGGGGTTTTTGTAGATTTGGAGCTTGAAGCTCTAAGGATTTGTTTGAGGAGTGTTTTTGAGCTTATCTTGGCTAAGGCAAGTATTTTCCAACATTAATATGATGTTTTTCCTCATTTGATTCTATTTCTTGATTTCTTTCTTTTTATGTTAATCTTCTTTAGTTATGGTTGCTTTGATTTAATGGACCACCTTAATAGCTATCTTAATGTGTGTTATTGCTCTACTTTGCATTGGAAATTTATTCTCACTTTGGTTTCTGGAAGAGGTTGCTTCATTGTGCTCAAATGGGTGTCAAAGAATTGGAAGAGAAGTTTGATTTCTTTAAAAAGTGTGGAATTTTTGTTAGTTAGATGGTTTAATGGTTTGTAGAGGTTGAGAAGAGGCCCAAGATCTTGTAGGATGATTTATGGAAGGAAGGGAATTGAAATGATCAAAGGAAGAAGGAAGAAAAACACAAAAGGGAAGGAGTTCCTGCACTCGGGCTGGACTGGGCAGGCCCAGTCCGCTCGAGCGACCCACTGCGTCGCTCGAGCGGGCCAGGCACTGTCTGGGTCCGCTCGAGCGACCCAGCTACTGTCTGGGTCCGCTCGAGCGAGCCCAGCTCAGTCTGGGCTCGGGTTTTGGGCCTGATTAAAGGATTTTTTTTTAGGATTGTTGATGGCCCAATTGAAGACCTGATGAGCCCAATTTCTAGGGGTCTGTTGGGCCTGTTTTAAGGCCAATTCTTGGGCTGCCTTTGGGTCTTATTGTTGGGCTGTGTATGTCATGAATTGTGGGCTCTGTTAGGGACTGTTTGGGCTTGTTTCCCATGGACTGTTGGGCTTGAATAAGGCCAACTGTGGGCCTGATTACAAGGGGATTTAAACCCACTTCTAATGAAGACTTATTCTATATAATTTCAAGCCCACCTCGGGTCTATGTCCAAGCTCAATTCAGCATTAAACTTTCCCCTATAAGTGAAGCCCATTCACCCCTTTCAAGCCTAGAATTCAGAATGAGATGAGTCTTGGACCATGGCCATACCACTTAGGAAAACCCTTGAGTCTAAGTGTACATTTAATCCCTTGTGATTGTCAACGATCTTCAGTGGCACCAAATAACTTTCTTTTAATGACAATAGAGGGACTAAATGTATATCGAGACTACCCGCTTAGTCGACCGACCCATCATTCATTCTTTTGTATAAAAAGACTTTTGGTTTTGGTTCTTCTCCTATGCTTTTATTGTTTTGAAGTGGATTACCCCATACTTTAGAAATGATGAAACTACTCACTTGTTTTGCGTGGCTTCGCCTATATGCATTTGTTTGGAGTAGTTTTCTATCAACTTTGGAAATGTATCTTATAAATGGAATTGCATTTCTTCGAGGTTTCGGATTTTCACTAAAATGGCACCACTAGGCTTAGGTCACCTTATCGGACTGATCATCCGGCTTGGGGTCTTTATTTTTGTTTGCCAGCTGCAGTTTGGATTCCGTTTGTACCGACCATGGCAACGGTAATCATCCGTCCCACGTTTAGTGGCTACGGTTCTGTCTGATAACGACTATGTCGTGCCGTCCCACGTTTAGTGGCTTCGGTTTGTTTGCTCCGGTTACTTCGGTAACAGGAGAATATAGCTTTATGTGGGTCGCCATTGTTTTTATGCATTGATATTCATCTCATGGCATTTATTTATGTTACTCATCATGATATTAGATTTGCAAACCATCGAGATGTTTATTCTATCTTTACTTCGACATTGATATTAACCGTGATTTCATCGTAGCTCTTTCTTATCATGCTTTGTTTTACTTTCATCCTATTATTGTTGTAATTGCTTGCCAGACCGTCGTGTCTGACTCTCTTTTGTTTGGTGTCAGATGTCGAGCCCCTCGAGGTTGAGGCGCACTTCGAGGCGGAACCTATAGTTCCAGTGGAGGGCGAGTGGCAGCCCGATGATGTCATTTAGACGTCGGGTTACCTTGGAGCTGCGATCGCATTTTGGGGATTTGATGATATTCATTTTGGGTTTTTGTTATGGCCATTGTTGGCTTATATTCTTTTGGTGGAAAAGTTTGTAATTAATGCTTAACTTTACTTTTGTATCAACTCTAACTAACTTTGGCCCACAGTAAATGTTTCTCTTTTGATGCTAATCTCGTGCGTTCTCAATTTATACCAGTTTGTGAGACTTTTATGTTTGCTACAAAGCTTCCGCGTAATTCATTTGTATGAAAGTGATCCTTATACATCACTATTTGATCGGATTCCGTGAATCCTTACCGCGGAAACCTGTGGGAAACTAGCGTGCGCGGGCGGAATTTTCCGGCCCGCCTCGCCGCGTCCCCGGATTAAGGCCTCGTTTAGCGGGACCTCGGTCCGGGGGCGTGACAGGCTTGGTATCAGAGCGAGAAATATTTGAGGCAATTAAAATTGGATTAGAAACATAAGGACGTGGCAAGGATTCGTTAGCATTACCGTTAGTTAGCGTCGATTTGGGATTGGGAACGCTATATTACTATATTTTGTTGTACTAACAAGTTGTTTTGCAGCACTATGCCTCCGCGTCGACCTCCGGCAAATGCGAATGCAACAGGTAGCAATCATGACAGCGAGATTGAAAACCCGGTAACGGGTCAATTCCAACAGCTCATGCAAATGTTAGTCGAACAGCAGCAGCGAGCCAATGATAATCAAGCTCGATTTCAAGAACAAATGGCCAAGAAGGATGAGGAATTAACTCAAGTGCAAAGGCAACTACTTGAAGTGTTGGGTAGAAGGCCAGAACCAGTAGCTAATGTGGAACCAGTGCAGCATAGGGACAGAGACCCTAATATCCTGTTTGAGAAGTTCAGAAAAAGGGGTCCCAAAGAGTTTACGGGTCAAGAGGAACCTTTGGCAGCGGATGATTGGTTGGCTCATACCGAGAACATCTTCGATATTTTTGTATGTACAGGCAGACAGCGGGTTCACTTGGCAGCATCTATGTTTACTGGGTTGGCAGACATTTGGTGGAAGACTGTCAAGGAAGGCTATCAGAATATCGCAGATGGGATTGCTTGGGCCACTTTCAAGCAGCAGTTCAGTGAGAAATATGTCCCAGCACATATTAAGAAGCAGAAGGCAGCAGAGTTCCAGTTGCTTAAACAAGAAGATATGACTGTCCTTGAGTATCTTACGAAGTTTGAGAAGTTATCTCGCTATGCTCCAGAGTTGGTGGACACCGAGGAGAAAAAGATCACTAAGTTTATGGATGGGCTCAACCCCATTATTTTGAGAGATGCTTTGGGTGTGGTACCACCGACCACCTTTCAAGAGGCTATCAAGAGGGCCTACAGGTTTGAGGATATAAACAATCAGATTATCAAGGACAATCAGAGGAAGAGGCAGCAGTTTCAGAGTGGGCAGAAATCGTACCAAGGTAAGAAGCAAAAGAAACCTCAGAATGCTCCAACTCAAGGCGGGTGTGAGCATTGTGGCAAGAATCATTCTTCGCAGCAGTGTTATCGCCTTTCAGGGGCGTGTTTCAAGTGTGGTAGCTCAGACCACCAAGTGAAGGATTGTCCGAACAATAGGAACCAGGGCAACAGGGCACCTCAGCAGCCGCCTAGGCAAGCCCCTCAGCAAAATCAGCAAGTAGTTCAGAATCCACCGAGGCAGCAGCAGAACCAGCAGCCCCGTCAACAGCCTCAGAACCAGAATGCCCGTCCACAGCAGCAGAATAGGAATATGCAGCTTGCGAGACCAAATCAGAATCAGAATAGACCGCGTCAGCAAGGCCGTCTCAATCATATCAATCAAGTGGATGCAGAAGCGGCAGGTGATGTTGTGGAAGGTAAACTTCTAATTTGTGATGTAGAAGCTAAAGTGTTGTTTGACCCGGGATCTACCCATTCTTTCTTATCCCTTGTGTTTGCTAAGAAGATTAGTGTTCCTGTTAGGGAGTTAGAGTTTGTCTTGACTGTTACTACTCCGGTAGGGAAGCAAGTGGTGTGTAGTACTTTTTATCCGGGTTGTCCAGTGAAGATAGGAGAAGTCATTTTCCCTGCAGATCTTATCACTTTAGTGATGCATGACTTCGATGTCATTCTAGGCATGGATTGGCTAGCGGGTCATCATGCCTCCATGGATTGCTATAGTAAGACCATCATGTTTAGGTTGGATGAGTCGTCCTCCGGAGTGAAGTTTCAGGGAGAGAAAAGGATTTCTCCAGTTAGGTTTATTTCAGCTCTCTCGGCAGCTAAGTTGTTAAGATCAGGTTGTGAGGGATTTATCGCTTTCGTTTCCAAGGACGAACAGTCCCTAGGGGTGGAGAATATCCCGATAGTGTGTGAGTTTCCCGATGTTTTTCCAGAAGAGATTCCAGGGTTACCACCTGTCAGAGAAGTTGAGTTTACAATAGAGTTGGTGCCAGGAACTGCTCCGATTTCCATTGCTCCTTATAGGATGGCTCCAGCGGAGTTAGGTGAATTGAAGTTGCAATTGCAAGAGTTGCTAGATAAAGGCTTTGTTAGGCCAAGTGTTTCCCCATGGGGAGCTCCAGTGCTTTTTGTCAAGAAGAAAGATGGAAGTTTGAGGATGTGTATAGACTATAGGAAGTTGAACCAAGTAACCATCAAGAACAAGTACCCTTTGCCTAGGATAGACGAGTTGTTTGATCAGTTGCAAGGTGCAAAGTTTTTCTCGAAGATAGATTTGAGGTCCGGATACCATCAGTTGAGGGTTAGAGAATCAGACATCCCGAAGACAGCTTTTCGAACGAGATATGGGCACTATGAGTTTTTGGTGATGCCCTTTGGACTGACGAATGCGCCAGCGGTATTCATGGCTCTCATGAACAAGATTTTCGCGCCCTACCTAGATCAGTTCACCGTTGTTTTCATTGATGATATTCTAGTGTATTCCAAGTCAAGAGAAGATCATGAGCAACATTTGAGGACTTCTTTGCAGTTGTTGAGAGATAACCAGTTGTATGCGAAGCTTGGGAAGTGTGAGTTTTGGCTAGAGCAAGTCTCTTTTCTTGGTCACATTATTTCTGAAGAAGGGCTAGCAGTTGACCCATCAAAGATTGAAGCAGTTATCAATTGGGAGAGACCGAAAAATGTGACAGAGATTAGGAGTTTTCTGGGTTTGGCAGGTTATTATAGGAGATTTGTTCAAGGCTTTTCGTCTATTGCAGCACCGTTGACTAAGTTAACCCGGAAGAATGTGCCGTTTGTATGGTCAGAGAAGTGTGAAGCTAGTTTTGAAGAGTTGAAGAAGAGGTTAACTTCAGCGCCTGTCCTCACTTTACCTTCGGGGAGTGGTGGTTTCGTCATCTATACGGATGCTTCAGGAGTTGGACTCGGTTGTGTGTTGATGCAAAATGGAAACGTGATTGCATATGGCTCGAGGCAATTGAAGGAACATGAAAAGAAGTACGCAACGCACGATTTGGAGTTAGCAGCCATAGTTTTCGCGTTGAAGATGTGGAGACACTACTTGTACGGAGAAAAATTTGAAGTTCATTCGGATCACCGTAGTCTCCAGTACTTATTCTCTCAGAAGGAGTTAAATATGAGGCAGAGAAGGTGGATGGAGTATATCAAGGACTATGATTTTCCGATTATCTATCATCCGGGGAAAGTGAATGTAGTGGCAGATGCGTTGAGTAGGAAGTCGGTTTGTTTGGCCAGTTTGCATGGATTTTACAATTTTCAGCAATTTGAGGATTTGGGAGTAGAGTTCGAACTTTTGAGGGAAGGAGTTGTGTTGGCGAATATGACAGTGTCCGAGCCAGTCTTCATTCAGAAAATTAAGGATAGTCAGATGCAAGATCCAGACTTGGTTAAAATTGTAGAGCATATCTCGGAGAGGCCAGATTTTCAGATGTTGGATGGAGTTTTGTACTTCCGTGGCAGACTTTGTGTTCCTAAAGTGGACAATTTGAAAGATGACATTATGGTAGAAGCTCACAATACGAGGTATTCAGTGCACCCAGGGAGTACGAAGATGTATCAAAATTTGAAGAGTCGTTTTTGGTGGAACAATATGAAAAGAGAGATAGCAGCCTTTGTATCTAGATGCATGACTTGTCAATTAGTGAAGGCAGAACATCAGAAACCACCTGGTCTTTTGCAACCGTTAGAAATCCCAGAGTGGAAGTGGGAGCACCTGACAATGGATTTTGTATCAGGCTTACCGAATACGAGCAAGGGGAACAATGCCATTTGGATCATAGTGGATCGGTTAACGAAGTCAGCGCACTTTATTCCTTTGAAGACTGGTAAGAAGATGCACATGTTGGCGTTAGCGCAGGCTTTTGTGAAAGAGATTGTTAGTCGTCATGGTCAGCCGGTTTCCATCACTTCAGATCGGGATAGTAGATTTGTTTCGAGGTTTTGGAAGACTTTGCATGAATCGATGGGGACGAAGCTTCAATTCAGTACAGCGTACCACCCGCAGACGGATGGTCAGTCGGAAAGGACCATTCAGACCTTCGAGGACATGCTTAGGGCTTGTGTCCTAGATTTCAAGAATCAGTGGGATGAGAATCTACCGCTTTGCGAATTCGCCTACAACAATAGTTACCATTCCAGCATAGGGATGGCCCCTTTCGAAGCACTTTATGGCAGGAAGTGTAGAACCCCCGTATGTTGGGAAGAAGTCGGAGAACGCAGTTTTCATGGTCCATCTTTGGTTGAGGAAACAAGTGATAAAGTCAGAATTATCCATGAGAGATTGAAGATTGCGAGGAGCCGACAGAAGAGCTATGCTGATGTTCGAAGAAAGGATCTCCAATTCCAAGTTGGAGACAAGGTATTCTTAAAGGTATCTCCGGTCAGAGGGACATTGAGATTTGGGCAGAAGGGCAAATTGTCTAAGAGATTTATTGGACCGTATGAGATCTTGAGTCGGATCGGGGAAGTGGCGTACAGACTAGCTTTGCCTCCAGAACTGTCGGGCGTGCACAACGTGTTTCACGTGTCAATGTTAAGGAAGTATGTTTCAGACCCATCGCACGTGCTACAACATGAGCCGTTAGATGTCAGAGAGGATGCCACCTACATCGAAAAGCCGGTAGAGATTATTGACACCAAAGAGCAAGAACTGAGGAATAGGACAATTCAGTGGGTAAAAATCCGTTGGGAGAACCATGGACCAGAAGAAGCTACTTGGGAGCTTCGTGAGCAAGTTCAAAAGAAGTATCCTCAGCTATTCCCAGAGGTTAGTGATCATTTGGAGGACCAAATGTGATTCTTAGGAGTGGAGGATGTCAGACCCCGACCCAGGTTTGAATATTTAATTATATTTTTTAACCGTGATTAGTGGATAAGTGGGGTTAGGGGACGATTAGCTTATTTTATTAAGCTAGATTAGAAGATTTGATTAGCTTGAGACCTTTGATTAGCCTTTAACTTAAGTGTGACACGGGCCGGGCGCCCGTGGATTTTGTGTATGAGATTGTTGAATTTGTTCTTGATGCTTGTAAAATCCTCATTTATGTGTATTTTGACTTATTTCATCTAGATCATCAACTTTCATGTTTTGGCCAACTTGATTTTGTGATCAGAAATCGCGTTTTTCGAGAAAAAGGGCAAAACAGACATTTCACACAAAACCTGTACCCAAATTTCGAAAATTCCAGAAATTGCCAAAAATATACTTTTTGGAAAGTAGAAATTTCGCCGATCATTTTTGTCTTCTTCGTCGTTTTCGTTCGGGGCCCGCAAGTACCGTTTCTAGGCTTGTGAAGATCGGGGCCCACATTGACTTGCCTCTTAAGAAGGGACTCTTCCTTCTCCCTTCTTCATTCGATTCCAGCAATTTTCTTGGCTAGGGTTTTTCTTCTTCTCCCTTCTCACTCTCTCTCATCTGGAACTCTCACTTGGTGAGGTTTGCTTAGAGGATTGATCTCCTCAATCTCTTCCTCCCTCTTCAAGCTTCCTAGGGATACCTTTCTTGAGGAATTTGAGCTAGGAGAAGCCCTCCATTCAAGCTTTTCTTCTTTGTTAGGGTTCCTCAAGGTGAGCAATAGTTTTCTACACCCAAGATCTTTGCTTTCCTCTCCATTTGGAGTGTTTTAATCCCTTTTGCTAAGGTTTTCTTTGAGGTTTCACAAATGTTGATGTTTTAGGGTTTCTTGGGAAATTTTTGGGGTTTTTGTAGATTTGGAGCTTGAAGCTCTAAGGATTTGTTTGAGGAGTGTTTTTGAGCTTATCTTGGCTAAGGCAAGTATTTTCCAACATTAATATGATGTTTTTCCTCATTTGATTCTATTTCTTGATTTCTTTCTTTTTATGTTAATCTTCTTTAGTTATGGTTGCTTTGATTTAATGGACCACCTTAATAGCTATCTTAATGTGTGTTATTGCTCTACTTTGCATTGGAAATTTATTCTCACTTTGGTTTCTGGAAGAGGTTGCTTCATTGTGCTCAAATGGGTGTCAAAGAATTGGAAGAGAAGTTTGATTTCTTTAAAAAGTGTGGAATTTTTGTTAGTTAGATGGTTTAATGGTTTGTAGAGGTTGAGAAGAGGCCCAAGATCTTGTAGGATGATTTATGGAAGGAAGGGAATTGAAATGATCAAAGGAAGAAGGAAGAAAAACACAAAAGGGAAGGAGTTCCTGCACTCGGGCTGGACTGGGCAGGCCCAGTCCGCTCGAGCGACCCAGTGGGTCGCTCGAGCGGACCAGGTTCTGTCTGGGTCCGCTCGAGCGACCCAGCTACTGTCTGGGTCCGCTCGAGCGGGCCTGGGTCCGCTCGAGCGAGCCCAGCTCAGTCTGGGCTCGGGTTTTGGGCCTGATTAAAGGATTTTTTTTTAGGATTGTTGATGGCCCAATTGAAGACCTGATGAGCCCAATTTCTAGGGGTCTGTTGGGCCTGTTTTAAGGCCAATTCTTGGGCTGCCTTTGGGTCTTATTGTTGGGCTGTGTATGTCATGAGTTGTGGGCTCTGTTAGGGACTATTTGGGCTTGTTTCCCATGGACTGTTGGGCTTGAATAAGGCCAGCTGTGGGCCTGATTACAAGGGGATTTAAACCCACTTCTAATGAAGACTTATTCTATATAATTTCAAGCCCACCTCGGGTCTATGTCCAAGCTCAATTCAGCATTAAACTTTCCCCTATAAGTGAAGCCCATTCACCCCTTTCAAGCCTAGAATTCATAATGAGATGAGTCTTGGACCATGGCCATACCACTTAGGAAAACCCTTGAGTCTAAGTGTACATTTAATCCCTTGTGATTGTCAACGATCTTCAGTGGCACCAAATAACTTTCTTTTAATGACAATAGAGGGACTAAATGTATATCGAGACTACCCGCTTAGTCGACCGACCCATCATTCATTCTTTTGTATAAAAAGACTTTTGGTTTTGGTTCTTCTCCTATGCTTTTATTGTTTTGAAGTGGATTACCCCATACTTTAGAAATGATGAAACTACTCACTTGTTTTGCGTGGCTTCGCCTATATGCATTTGTTTGGAGTAGTTTTCTATCAACTTTGGAAATGTATCTTATAAATGGAATTGCATTTCTTCGAGGTTTCGGATTTTCACTAAAATGGCACCACTAGGCTTAGGTCACCTTGTCGGACTGATCATCCGGCTTGGGGTCTTTATTTTTGTTTGCCAGCTGCAGTTTGGATTCCGTTTGTACCGACCATGGCAACGGTAATCATCCGTCCCACGTTTAGTGGCTACGGTTCTGTCTGATAACGACTATGTCGTTCCGTCCCACGTTTAGTGGCTTCGGTTTGTTTGCTCCGGTTACTTCGGTAACAGGAGAATATAGCTTTATGTGGGTCGCCATTGTTTTTATGCATTGATATTCATCTCATGGCATTTATTTATGTTACTCATCATGATATTAGATTTGCAAACCATCGAGATGTTTATTCTATCTTTACTTCGACATTGATATTAACCGTGATTTCATCGTAGCTCTTTCTTATCATGCTTTGTTTTACTTTCATCCTATTATTGTTGTAATTGCTTGCCAGACCGTCGTGTCTGACTCTCTTTTGTTTGGTGTCAGATGTCGAGCCCCTCGCGGTTGAGGCGCACTTCGAGGCGGAACCTATAGTTCCAGTGGAGGGCGAGTGGCAGCCCGATGATGTCATTTAGACGTCGGGTTACCTTGGAGCTGCGATCACATTTTGGGGATTTGATGATATTCATTTTGGGTTTTTGTTATGGCCATTGTTGGCTTATATTCTTTTGGGGGAAAAGTTTGTAATTAATGCTTAACTTTACTTTTGTATCAACTCTAACTAACTTTGGCCCACAGTAAATGTTTCTCTTTTGATGCTAATCTCGTGCGTTCTCAATTTATACCTGTTTGTGAGACTTTTATGTTTGCTACAAAGCTTCCGCGTAATTCATTTGTATGAAAGTGATCCTTATACATCACTATTTGATCGGATTCCGTGAATCCTTACCGCGGAAACCTGTGGGAAACTAGCGTGCGCGGGCGGAATTTTCCGGCCCGCCTCGCCGCGTCCCCGGATTAAGGCCTCGTTTAGCGGGACCTCGGTCCGGGGGCGTGACACTAAGTAAGCTGCCATCCTATCGTCGCGAGCCTGGTAGTCTCCAGTGAGCTGGCTCGTTGTCACGTCCCCCGAACCCGATTAAAGAATAAATCGGAATCGGAGAGTAAATTTTAGGACTAATTAAAATTTTGTCCTTTGGGCCCATGGATCGTAAGACCGCGGTGATGATATAATATTTCAAGCCTCATGTGGTACAATATATGCAGAGTTCATACAACTCTAGGCAAATGGAACATCAACAATGAATGATAATTCTCGTTAAATTTAAAGTTGCAAGAATAGTAAACAAGAACTAAGAGTTAAGTTATTACATTGGCCAACCCAATAAACAAGGCCAATAAAAGAAAGTAAAGTCAAAGAATAAAGGTCTAACGAGAGAAATAAATGAAAGAATAGAATCTAGTGGAATCCCATGTAATCTCTCTCGTGCCAGATGTGATGACGCTACTCTACGTCATCGGCACGCCACTCTCGTGCCTCCTCTACTGGTTGGAGATCCTCTGGGGTCTCCTCACCGGCCTTCTCCTCGTAATAGTACTCACCTGAGGTATCTGCACACCAAGGAACAGAGTCAACGACATGTTGTGCAATAGATAAACAAAGCATAATAAACATGACATGCATCAAGTATAGAGTAATGACAAGTAATAATCATGTGAATACAAGAATAACGAAACTAGGCATAAAGCAAGAATAATAATAATGAGAAACAATATCAGGAATCCTAGCAATCATCTAACAATAACCACTATCCATGCAATGCAATACAAGAACAAGAGGGAGACTCTGAGGATGTCCAAAGCCACCTCTCGGGGTACCAGTAACAATCCAATCCGGACTACTGATACCAAAGTCCGGCTTCAGTAGGATCCTAGCTCCCGGTCCTAGGAATAGCAGCACGGTCGTTGCCCGCTCCCAGCTATTCAACGCCATGGACGCCGTCCTATGCCGACTGCCCACCCCCGACAACCGAGTAACTGATTCGTCATTAAAACTCCAAACGGCAGATGGCCATGATATGCAAACAATAATAAAGTGGTTTTGACACAAGGATAACAAGACAAGCAAGTCTGGCTAGTTCCATGTACAAGACAAGATCATAGGGATTATCTCATCCAAGATAATACAAGACAAGCAAACCACGTGATAATCCCCTTTCATTGCTAGCCAGTCATGTTTATCAATACAAGACACAGGTTCCTAAGGTACACTCTAAGTTAGGTCCAACTCCTAAATCCTACAAGGATTTATGTTTCATAGTTAATTAAGTATTTTATGCCAAGAGAGTGTACAAGGAATATAAACGACGAGTACAAGTCAAAAGTCAAGGAGATGTTACAATCCAATCTTAGGTAAATGGTATCATCCCTGCACCCCACGTGTTCTAACAGAGTACATGTGGAAATTGGATCAACGATATTCTTAGGGAAATCCCTTGGTGTACAATCATGTTGAGCATCGTTCAACTCAACTCCATATGCATTCGGTTACACCACGCATAATACACGAATACCTAGACAACCCATCGAAGAACACCAAGCCACGTGCTTCGATTTCAATCCCCATTAATGGTCAAGTGAGAGTAAATTAATGGTTTCCAACATCTAAGGCCCAAACCTAGGTTATCGGTCTCATTTCCAATAAAACATGAGCTGGATCAATAATCCAATTATGTACATCGACGAAACCAGAACCATTGGATTCTACGTCTCAAGGGCTTTCCCACGGTATATTATGCGTAGAAATCCAACGGGCGGATTGAATGTTACAAGTCTTCGAAGTTTCCAAGTGCTGTTAGAAAATTACCCTCCGATCGATCGGACGTACTGTGCGATCGATCGGACATGAACAACATCCAGTTAGTGCACAATCCGATTGATCGGACATACTGTGCCATCGATCAGACCTGTACACCTCTCAGTTAACACACAGTCCGATCGATCGGATGTACTGTACGATAGATCGGACCTATGGACCTGTAGCCCGAAAATGGGTTTTCTGCCCCTTTTTCCTCCTGCCAGACCATGGCAAACCTGCAGAAATTGAGCCTCCATGCTCCCCATTCATTCCATACATCATTGACATCATTTTTAACAATTTAAAACATAAAGGGCTCCAATTTAACAATTAATCCCATTCATTCCATAAACCTAACCTAATATTAAAAATCCCCAAATCAATATCAGAACAGGCTTGGAATTAAGGAAAATCTAATAAGAAATCATTGCAATCAATAAAGGAACATACACACATGATAAATTATACTTTGCAAATCTACTTGCCTCAACCAAGAAGAAGATAGAAATTGGGTCAAAGTCGAGGAGAAGCCTTTCTACCACAAGATCCACAATCTAACCCAACCAAACGTAACCTAAAACGCCAAGGAGAAGAAAAGATCGAGATCAAACCTAAATCTAACCAAAAGAGAAGATGATTGAAAGATGAGCGTGAGGGAAAATCTTACCAAACTAGAACTGACGGAAAGAGAAGATCGCGAGGAAGAAGATGTGCGGCTTGGATCTTTGAAATGATCTCTCCCAAAAACTCTGGGCTTGAGAAGATAAAGAGGAAGAAGAAAAGGGGCTGCTGTTCTCGTTCGTTGCAGAAATGAGAATGCGATTAGCGTTAAGATTAGGTTAATGAAGAAGAGAAGAAGAAAAAGACAAGTTTGCCCTTAAGTGGGTCCGGTGAAGGAATAAACCACTTGAAGGGTTTCTGATCAACGGACCGCGACGAACCAAGAAACAAAAAAATGATCAGTGCGACGAAACCTTTCCAACGAACCCAAAATCACGGCGTTTGGAATTTTTCGGAAAAACACTCAATTTTTCCTAAATTGCAAACTACCCCCAGCTATGATCAAAGGAACTCGGAATCGAACGAAACTTCACAGATACTATTCTAATGCTAAAAGAAACTCGCTTATGATCTAAACCCACTTAAATATCTAAAATATAATTAAATAAAATAATTAACAATAAATGGGTCAACGGGCCGAGTTTTAGGCCCAACTGACCCAATAAGGTCACGGACCTTACACTCGTCACCAACTGTGAATCACTGAAAACCACAAGCTGTTGAACTCTGAGGATTTTAGCGCTATTCAGCCCCGCTAATAGGGCCTTGTACTCTGCTTCGTTATTCGACGCTTTGAAGTCTAGTGTTAGCGCTTGCTCTATGACCAGCCCCTCTAGAGATTGAAGGACTATGCCGGCGCCAGCCCTCTTGGAGGTAGCGGATCCATCGACGAAGACCTTCCAGGCTGAAGCAAGGAACTGGTTCCAAGTTCGCCCCTCTTCGGTCTTCGTGACTGTGACCACACACCTGATGCCCCCTAGTTCGGTTCCGAGCGGGGTCGTTGCCGAACTCGAGGTGATTGATGGACCGCGCTCCAAATGCTCGGTTCCTACCGAGGTCGGCGGATGTGGGAGTCCGTTTGGTTCCGACCCTTTCGTAACCAGGGGGCAGGGGCGTGCATCAACATTTCTTTTTTTGTGTGGGTGTGGCAGATTTTCTATTTTTGCTTGGAATTGCAAGTGGTGATCCGGAGATCAACCTTCACAAGTAAAAAGGAAATCAACTTCTTTCAAGTTTTCCATTGCACATATATTTAAGAAAAGAGACATTTTTCTTGGTTTGCCGTGAAAGGCGATTTTTTTTTTGCATTTATAGCCGATTTTGGCGTTTATAGCCGATTTTGGCGTTTATAGCCAATTTTTGGCGTTTATAGCCGATTTTGGCGTTTATAGCCGATTTACAATCCTTATCAATAATGAAAGACAAGAATTGTGATTTTTGTCTCTTTTGAAAAAATACAAACTACAATGAAAAGCAAGAAAAGGAGGATCTAACTTCTCAGGAGATTGTGGGGGACTCGTTTAGATTGACGGTCGCAAGCCATATGTGGGCTTCGCCAACATCCATGCAGATGAGAATAGAGGATGCTATTGATTCGCTTGGCTTGGCTATAACCTCAGGTTTTTAGAGGACAAAGACCAAAAGAAGGTCCTATGTCCAATAAAAAGCCGAGTAGACGGGCTGAAAAGCCATATCTAAGCCATTGGAGGCAGGAGGAGAAGGCAAGGACCTTGGGGGGGGGTACCCCCCAAGGGACTTTTGTCACCTTGTTGCGGTGGCCAGTGTAGAACTTCCGCAGAGTTTTCTCTCTTTTTCCTTTCTCTGGATTTCTGTGCTTCTGTCTGTGATTTTCGTTGTCTGTCTCTGTCTCTGTCTTTCTTCTTGGAGAGCTCTCCTATTTATAGGCTTTTAGGTAGCCATTTAGGAGGGTTTATGAGCCTTGATTGTCATAAAGCTGCATAATGGGAGGAGTTACAAAATTGAATTGTTTATTTTGTAACTCCTTTTTCTTGGCTTCTGATTGGCCGGAGGAGATTGAGGGCATTTAATCGCCTTTAATCGCCATGATGGGAGGAGTTTCATGGGTTAAATGCCATGAATCTCTTGACTTGTAACTCCCGAATGCTTGCTTCTGATTGGGCCGTCCAAAGAAATGGATTAATGACTGTAATAAAGCTAGTCAATTAATCGCATTAAGTGGTCGCCGAGCAGCTGAAGAGTCGCGGGCCGTGCCACGTCTTTTGGGATTCTTCTGTCGATGATCATCGATGGATCTTCATGTAGATCGACATCAGATGACCATGTAATCTCAGGTGTTTGTTGCCAACAGCGGGTCGGTGCCATCTGTCCTGTCGATTTCTCGATCGGTTGGGTAGAAAGCACACTTTTTTTTGGTTGACCGGGTGGCGATCAATATTGTTTTCGATACTCTTGACGATTGACCCGTGTTTTGGACGGATGTCAGAGGACTTGGTGTCTCAAAAGCATGAATTTTGGAAAGTACCAGAGGCTGGGCTCTTCGAATCGCGAAAAAACGGCGAAAACCGGGGTTTCCGGGGCCTTCCCGGCGACCCCGGGTTCCAAGGTCGCCGGCGACCTTGGCCCAGGGTCGCAGGGGCCTGCGACCGTGGGCCAGGGTCGCAGGGGCCTGCGACCCTGGGGGGGTTTTCCCCCTTTTGTGTCCCGTTTTGTGTCTGTTTTTGCTGTTTTTCGATTCTTTTTTTTCCTGTACTTTTCCTTGACATTTTTGACCATTTATTGGCCTAATTTCTTTGTAGGAAACCTGATGAGAATCCTTGCATTTTATTTTGCAAAGTTTCCAATTTCCTGAGAAAGCCGAAGACTTTGTCGCGCAGAGCTGCCGATTTTCCGTCAGAAGCTGAAACTGGGTCAAACGATGTCGGAATGACCTGAAATTTCGTGTGAAGCCTCCTGAGCAATAAATAAGACCAACCATAGGCTTTTGTTTGAGTTTTGAAGCCGTTTGGGGTCTATCACCAGTAGACTTACTTTTTGTCGCGATAAAGATGTCGCGGTTTGATGTGCGGTCAACCGATGTCCGATTGACTTGAAATTTGACAGGGAACCTATTGGAGTCATTTTAAGATGATCCATAGGCTCTGTCTTGGAAACCATGGTCCCGGAGAGCTTTGCCACCGAGAGGCCTGATTTGGCTTCCGAGCGTCAAACTATGGTCAAATGTTGTCGAAATGACCTGAAATTTGACGTGTAGCCCTTTATAAGCATTTTGAAGCCGTCCATGTGCTCTATCTGATGAGTAATGGCCTCGGTGGTTCTCGCCGCCGAGAAGCTTGATTTAGCTGTTCGAGGGTTGATGTAGGGTCAAACGTTGTCGGTTTGACTCGGAACTTGACGTGGAGCCTTTTGGAAGTATTTTGAGACTATCCATCGGCCCTGATCGAAGATTTGGTGTCTCCGATGCTTTTGCCGCCGAGAGCTCCTTTTCGGCTGTCTGAGAAGTGAAGTTAGGCCAAATGATTTTGAAATGGCCCGAAACTTCTTGTGTACTCCTCTTTTGGCTGTCTTGAAGAATCTTGCAGTTTTTGTTTGATTCTGACAAGATTTGATTTTTGGAAGCAGCATTGCCTATTTATGGCAGGTTGCGACTTCATGTAGCTCTTTGGATCTTGAAGAGGCAAAGTGACATTTTTGGTGTCAACAAATGCCCCCTCGAGGTACAGCGACGAGTTGCTTAACTTTTGTAGTCGATGTGCCTCGAAGAGATTTTCGAAGGAGAGCCTGTGACTTGACCAAGAGTTTTTGAGCAGTCTTTCTTTTTGGTATTTGTAGCCTTTTGAGCTTCCAGGGGAATTTTATGGTAGTGAAAGGGATCACGTACCATCTCGAGGCAAAGTTTTGAAGATGACATCCGGGATGTGGATTTGGGTTTTGACCTTATGACCTAACAGGCTATATGTGGCAGGTTAGGGGGTCGGGTTTGGTTTTGATCGTGTGACCCAACAAGCTGTATGTGAAATGTTGGGGGATCAATTTTGGTTTTGATCTTGTGACCTAACAGGCTGTATGTGGCAAGTTAGGGGATCAGGTTTTGGTTTTTGGTTTTGGTCTTGTGACCTAACAGGCTGTATGTGGCAAGTTAGGGGACCAGGATTTGGTTTGATTTTTGTGGAATGTCAATTTCAAGATTTTGGCTCAATTTGGTAGATGAGGCTGGATGGTTTGATTTTTGGAAGCTCATGGGGCTTGGAATTTTCTTTTGTATGGTCCAATCAACTCAAAAGAGGCATGGAACCATTTTTGTATGCTCTTGGTAAGAGGGATTTCTCTTTGACTAAAAGCCCAAATTTATTATTATTATTAATTTTTTTTTTTGTGCCTAGGCGGTCAAACCTGGCTCATATGGGCTAGCCCATGGGACCTTAAGCTTTTGAAATGGCTTAGATCTCATATGGTGTCATTTTTGTAAAGAATATCCAAAAATATCTCATTTGGATAGAGAATATCTAAGAATATCTTTACTTGGAGAGAATCTCTCATGATCCCATTATTTTGGGATAGGATATCTCAAGATATCTTTCTTTTGGGAAAGAATCCGTCATCGATTTCTTTTTGGGAGAAAATCCTTCAAGATATCTTTCTTTTGGGAAAGAATCTTTCTAATCTCTTTCTTTTGGTAAGGTTACTAATTAGTAACACTTACCTCTTTCTTCTTTCCTTCTTTGGTTTGCTCTCCTCTATAAAAGCAAAGAGAAGGTTGGATCTCTTGCTCTTATTACTTTCTTTTGCAATAATCTCAAGAGGGCTTCAAGACCAAGAGTTCTTCGTCTTCAAGATCTACAAGACTTTTCTTCTTCTTCTCCATCAATGGCTTCAAGTAAGTTCTCCCTTTTTTTTTTCAAGAAAACTCCATTGTAGGAAAAATAAAGTTCTTTTTTTTCTTTTTTTTTGTTTCCTTTTCTTTTCTTCTTTTTTTTTCTTTCACGTGTTTGCTTCTTTTTTTTTCCACACGTTTTCTTTTTTTTTTTTTGCTTTCTTTTCTTTTTCTTTTTTTTTTTTGTTTTGTTTTTTTTTGTTGTTTGTGGGCCGTACGGACAGATCCGTACGGATCTGGCCGTACGGCCACGTGGCCTGTGGGCCATCTCCCTTTTTTTTCTTCTTTTTTTTTTGTTTTCTTTCCCTCCTTTTTTTTTTGAGAAAGTTTCTTTTCTTTTTTTTTTTTTTGTTTTCTTTCCCTTTTTTTTGAGAAAGTTTCTTTTCTTTTTTTTTTTTTTTGCTCATCATGATAATGCCCCTCTTTTTTTGGCAAACCTAGATGTTCATGCATGCATTCAATTGTAAATTAAATTTGTAGCATGATGTGAGAGCATACCTGAAAGTTTTCGCAAATTTGGGAATTTGGAGCTCGCAGTGATGTTGAGCCCTTCCTGATTTTGCGGAGACTTTGAGGTTTCGAAAGTTTGGAGTTTCGGAGCTCGCAGCGATGTTGAGCCCATCTTCAAGCTTCCTTATTTCTTTCGGGATAGTTCCTTTTCTTCGGAATTGCCCCGTCATCATGTCAAAATTTCGCCAGATTTTTTTTTTAGCGAGATTCTGTCATTTTGATGTTTGATCTTTTTCTTTTCCATCCTTTTCAGGTGGTTCCTCCAGAGCGAACAAGGGTAAAGAGCCTGCTACAAGCGTACCTCGTCGATCTTCTAGATCTTCTAATCCGGCCGTTCAGCAGGCTTTTGAGAAGGTCCAGTATGTTGAGAGAAATCTGGAAGAGTGCGACTCCCTCAACAGAGATGAGATGAGGCAGCGACTGATCGCTCTCATGGAGAGGAGTTCTATAAGATCATGGTAAGCAGTCGTCCATGGGTGATGGAAGATCAGAGCGTTTTGCCCAAGCCTACCTTCTTCTTTGGTGATGCAGTCCCTGATGACATGACATACCAGAGGAGATGTTTTCAGTTTTCTTTCACAGCAGATGGTGAGAAGAAGACTGTTGCTACCCGGTCGACGTTTGATCGCACCGTCTCGATTCTGAGCCTTGCCCCCACGTGCCCTAAGAGGGAAGATCCTCCAAGTTGGGTGAGAAGGACAAATGTAATCAAGACCGGGATTTTTGTTGGCGGTTCTCCTGGATATACGGAGAGGTCGCCTGTTGACATGGACCTGTTGATGCCATCCAGCGGCTACCAGGGCCTTGGTATTTTCAGTGGTGACGGCAGCAATTGGATCAAGCCTTTTCGACTTCGAGGCCGTTTCAATGCCGACTCCGAATGGAAGTCGTGGACTGATCGCGTGCTGCTGATTGGTGGCGCCGTTTTGAAGGAAGCCAGGATTTTTGATGCGGTCCGCGCCTTTAGGGAGACCGTGATCTTTTCCGACGAGGCCTTCATGGCTATGCTGGAGTCATTCCTCCCACAAACCAATACCTTCGTTGTGACGAATGGCGAGATTGGTTTTTCTTTGAAGGAGCTGAGCGCCATTACTGGATTGCCCATCCTCGGCAAACTCTATGAGGAGTTTATGCCGATTGACAGCGTCCTCGAGGGGCAGTCTGAGGAGTTCAGGCTTTTATACTTTCAGCTCGTCGCCTTCTATGATTTTTTGAAGGAGAAGGGGGGTTTGAAAGTTAGATCCAGCAGTTGGAAGAGTTTTAGCTCTACATTCCCCAACTTTTTTGATAGCAGGGAGTCTTCTGATAGCGTGACCCAAGAAGCCGGAGCTCAGGATCCAAGTTCAAAGAAGATCTTGGCCATGCAAGAAGAGTTGAGAGATTTCTGTGCAAGTACAAACGCCATATGTCCTGACATTGCACTGCGGAGAGATCTCGCTGTTTACCTCACTTATTGGCTTGGTGAGGCTGTTTTTGCTGGAGGAGATGGAACGCACATCAGGCCGCATTGTATTTTTCCGGCTTGTCAGATGGCGTTTGGAGAGCAGCTTGCTTTGGTGCCAGCTCTTTACTCCTACTTGCGTACCGAACTGCAGGCTGCTGCTTTTTTGGTTCGGCTTGGGCTTCCCATGAATAGGGTATTTTCAGCCCATATCTTTTATTCGTGGTATGTATACCACTGTCCCGGCTTCCATCGGCTGGGTGCTGCACAGGATGATGATCCTCTGATGATTCGACTGGCTAAGGGCAAAGCCGTGTCCGAATCACTTTTGTTTGCCCGCATGAGGATCCGACTGTTCAGGGACGTCGAGATGGGGCAGTCTTCAGTGAAGCTTTCTCCGGAGTTGCGGAAGAAGGCTTTTGATTTTGGTGCCTCCCGAGACTCTACCAGGGCGGGGTCGGGAAGGCATTATTCCTTGACAAATGCAGAGAGAGAGTGGCTTTTCAGCATACGTGTCGGCACGATGGTGTACCGCAGACATCTTTTCGTCGATATCCAGTCGTATGTACCCTCTCGCTTTGCTTTGCAGCTGGGCTTTTCTCAAGGCGTTGTTGGAGCGCCTTCAAGCATGGTGAAGCGCTTTGGAGGCTTACAGGACGGGAGAAATGCATGGGCTTTCTATAGTGCTGAAGACACTACAGCCATGATTTCTTATCCTGTGTTGCTGACTTCCCGGACTGCCGGCTTTGCGAAGTGGTTCGCGGAGAGCTTTTCGGCATATCGGGGGCTTTCCAAGAAGGAGCTTGATGTGAAGCTGGCATCTGGAAAGGGCCTTGGAAAGTCGGATGGCGTCCGGCGAGAGGAAGTTTGGGCCTTCCTTTCTGGAGAGAAGCACAAGATAGGCTTTCTCGGTGACCAGGGCGTCATTGGTTCTGAAGCTGTTCGAGAAATACCTGATGAGGCTTTGGAGCAGCTAGAACAGGAGGAAGCCGAACTTGGCGCTTGGATGGAAGCGGCACAGAGGCAAGCTTCCGTGGAGTCTACTGGCAAGAGTAGACCATCCAGTGAGGAGTCAAGTGGGAAACCTGACTCTGACAGTGGGGCAGGTTCCTCTAAGAAGCGAGCCCGCCGGGGTAAGAGGGGGAGGAGTCATCATCGCAGCAAGGGGCAGCATGAGGACTCTCCTGACTTGGAAGTTCCTCTTACTATCAATGAGGATGTGCCAGTGGATGCTGACGAGCCTCCAGAGAAGAGAAGTCGAGAAGAAGAGACCGTCGGTGAAGGTATAATTCTTCCTTTTTCTCTTTCCATTTCTTTTCATGGGATTTTTTCCATGTTCTGATTTGCTTCTTGTTTTCTGCTTTTCTTCTTTTCTTTTTTTTAGCAGAGGAAGACTTGGTGATGCCTGAGGTCCCAACCGATGAGGTGGTGATGGATCCTGTTGAGGCACCTGAAGAAGAACCGAGGGACTCTGGAGTAAATCCAGAATCTCCAATTGGTACGACTTCTTTTGCTCTTTTTTTTTTTTTTTTTTTTTGAGTTTGTGACTTGGTTTGCTAACACATTTTTTTTTTGTCAGCTGACTTGCCACAGGGTTCTGATGACTTTGAACCATCGATGGACGCAAATGTTGATGATGCTTTCGATGAGTTCATGGAGGAAGAGAGTGTTCCGCCAGTCGTCGAAGAAGGTTTTTTATAGTAATAACCCTGATAATGATTTTCAAACAGGATTATATTCATACCTTTTTGTGTTTCTTTGGCAGGTTTTGAAGTGACAGAGGAGGGTCCGTCGCTTCCAGAGCAAGGGATGCCAGAGGTTAATCCAGAGGTAGAGACTCCTGGGACCAGTTCTGACAATGTTGAGGAGATTCCTCGCGCTGAGATTCCTTCCCGAGCAGGAGCAGCTTCAACTGGAAAGAGTTCTTTTGTTACTCTTTCAACAGATGATGACATGAGCAGCCGACCAACGGAGTTGGGCGAATCTTCAGCTGGGCCATCTCTTCTTTTTGCGAAGAAGGTGGTGGTGCGAGTTCTGAGCTCTTGGATTGAGACTCTCTTTTCTGGGCTCTTGGAAGCCGGATTTAGCATGATCCAGCATGTGCGTGAGATTCTCGGTGATGCTGAAGAGGCTGGTCTGGATGTCACAGATGCCAGGGCGATCGTTAATAGGATCATTGAGCTGGGTGACAAGTGGTTTGAGACCATGGGTTTTCCTGACGATCAGTTCTTCAAGGAGATGTTCTTGGACCCTGCGGATAAGGCTCAATCTGACCTGGATGAGGCTACAGAAAGCAAGAAGCAGGCAGTCCGAGAGAGGAACTTAGAAGAGATAACCATCATTAGGCTGACACATGACCTTAACATCCTTGATAGGGAGGTCGATGAGGCCAGGAAACGTCTTGAGCATCTGCAGGCACAAGTCGCTGCCAAGTGGACGGAAATAACAGAGGCTCGTGAAAGGGAGACTGCTCTGATTCATCGAGTTGCGGATGCCAATCGAGTTCTCAAAAGGAAGTCTGATGAGAACAAACAATGGAAAACCGCTCGAGGGAAGCTTCCCAGTGCAAAAGAAGGGTTACAGCCCACCCCAGCATCTCATGGCAGGTTCCTGAAGAAGCGTGCCTTGGAATCCTTGACGGATGAGGCCAAAAGCTTGCTTAAGGAGCTGAACTCTTGGCTGGAGACCATTTTTGATTGAGCTCCTGTATACAGAAACCATCCTTCTTTCTTTTTTTTTTTGGTACCACTTGTATTTTTTTGGTACTCTTTTTTTTTGTAGTGCTTGTGAACACTTTCTTTTTTTTTTGGTACCACATGTATTTTTTGGTACTCTTTTTTTTGTTATCCCTACGCTCACTTGAATCTTTTTGTGATAAAAGTAATTGCTAAATGGGATGCTCTTTTTTTTTTGTTATCCCTATGCTCACTTGAATCTTTTTGTGATAAAAGTAATTGCTAAATGGGATTTGATCAAAAGGTTGTCATTTTGTGAAAATCTTTTGTCAAGTGATTGTTTTGGCAAGAAAGCCAGGTTTTTGTTTGTGGCATGGAAGCCAATTTTGGCATGAGAGCCAGCTTTTCTTGTGGCATTGATAGCCGAGTTTTTTTTTTTTTTGGCATCTATAGCCAGTTTTGGTGGCATTGATAGCCGAATTTGTTTTGGTGGCATTGATAGCCGGTTTGTTTTGTGGCATCTATAGCCGGTTTTTGGTGGCATTGATAGCCTGTTTTGTTTTGGTGGCATTGATAGCCGTTTTGTTTTTTTTTTTTTTGAAATCCAAGTTTTTTGTTTGTGGCATTGATAGCCGGTTTTGTTTTGGTGGCATTGATAGCCGGTTTGTGGCATTTATAGCCTGTTTGTGGCATTTATAGCCTGTTTTGATGGCATTTATAGCCGGTTTGGTTTTCAAAAAAATGCAAGTATCGACTAAAAGTCGCCTCCCTGCTGAATGTTCTTGCAAGTATCAATGGAATGTCGCATCCTTGCTCATTCGGTTGCGAGTATCGATGGAATGTCGCATCCTCGCGGATTTGGGTGCAAGTATCGATGGAATGTCGCATCCTTGCTTTTCAAAAATTTTGGTTTTGCGGGTACTGACTTGATGTCGTTTCCCCACGATTTTTGAAATTTGTGGTTTTCTCGAACCTTTGGGTTATGGATATCAACTGAAATGTTGCGTCTCCACAGTTTTTTAGGTTTTTTCGAACCTTTGGGTTATGGATATCAACTGAAATGTTGCGTCTCCACAGTTTTTTAGGTTTTTTCGAACCTTTGAAATTTGGGTTGTGGATATCAACTGAAATGCTGCATCTCCACAGTTTTGGATTTTGCAAGTACCGACGAAATGTCGCTTCCCTGCGATTTTGGAAGTGTCGAACGTGGTTCGCTTGCTTCCGATTTGTGCGAGTATCGACTAAGCGTCGCTTCCTCGCGGTTTTTGAAAAACCATTTTTTTGTTTAAAGACACGAGGGTCATAAGTTTTGACCTAAAACCATTTTGGCGGTAAAAGGCAGGGTGGACTAGGGTGGAAATCCCTGAATCCGGATTTTGTTTCAAACCATGAATTTTGGGTTCAAGGGTTGAAAATTTTGGTCAAGTTAGGGAAAGGTTCCTAAACTTGGATATATTTTTTTTTGAACAATGAAACGATGAAAGTAAGCATTGTTTTAGATTTCTAGAAATTTCAACATTTGATATGAAAATTCTAAAAAAAAGGGTGGGTTTAGCGAGCGTGTACCTGGAAACCGGCTTTGGCCGTGCAGGCATTGCTCTTACCCAGTTGGGTAAGTCTTCAAGGGTAGTACCGCTTTAAGAACTTGCCATTGATAGGCAGCATACATCTGTCACCTTCCATGTTTAGGAGTGCGTATGCACCATTAGAGAAAACCTTGTCGATGACGTAGGGTCCCTCCCATTTTGGCTCAAATTTGCCTTTAGACTTGTGAGCGAAGACCATTGGTCTTTTTACCGCAAGAACCAAGTCACTCTTTTTGTAGGCGCGTTGCCTGACCTTTTTATCGAAAGATCCTGCCATACGTGCTTGGTAAAGTTCAATGCTTTGTTGAGCTTCGAGCCGTCTCTCATCGAGATTGTCCAGCTCATGGAGTCGCAATTTGACATTGCTTTCTTGAGTATTGTCATTTTGCAGAGATACCCTAAAGGAAGGAATTTGTACTTCCAAGGGCATGACAGCTTCGCATCCATAGACCAAGGAGAATGGTGTGCTATGGGTTGGTCCTCGAACGGTGGTTCGATAGGCCCACAAAGCTTCGGACATTTTGTCGCTCCAGTCTCTTTTGTGACTAGAGACCATTTTTTTGAGGATTTTGCAGAGTGTCTTGTTGAAAGCTTCTGCTAACCCGTTTGCTGCCGGATTGTATAGAGTCGAAGGACAGCTTTGGATTTTGTATTTGTCGCAGAACCTGTAGAATCGATGATCCCGGAACTGTGGTCCGTTATCATGGACGAATCTTTTGGGTATGCTGAAACGACAAATGATGTTGGTGCGCAGGAACTGAAGGACTGATGAGGTCTTCATTTCGTTAAACGCAAATGCTTCTGACCACTTGGAGAAGTAATCCGTAGCGGCGAAGATGAAGCGATGACCTTTGCTTGAAGGGGGAGAAATAGGACCTATGATGTCCATACCCCAGGCTTCGAAAGGCCATGAGATCGCTGTAGGATGCAGCCATTCTGGAGGCATGTGAATGTAATCTCCATGAACTTGGCATTGTTGGCAGCGCTTAGCAAATTGCATTGCGTCAGCTACCATGGTAGGCCAGTAATATCCTAACCTTTTTATCTGATCATAGAGCTTAGGTCCAGCCTGATGAGCTCCACAAAGACCAGCATGAACTTCTTTGAGTGTTTCTTCAGCCTCTTGTTGTGACAAGCAGCGTAGAAGTACTCCGTTGAAGGATTTCCTGTAAAGGATTTTTGAAGGAATATCCAAATGGAAGCTTGGGGTTCGCCTTTGGATGCTTACCCGTTCTTTTGGATCTTCAGGGAGGATTCCGAACATAATGTAATCAATGAACGGATCCCTCCAGTCGCCGATTGAAGTTTGAAGGATTGAAATCCGACTTCCGACCACTTGGTGGCATTCAGCAACTGCTTGGTGTGTGTTAAGAGGAGGAAGGATTCTCCTTTCGCACACTGTGATTTGCATGTTTTCCCCTTCCTGGATTGCCATGGATGCGGCAAGTCCGGCTAGGGCATCTGCACGTATGTTTTCACCTCTACGAATGTGGGTGATGTGACAGATGTCAAACTTTTGCAGAAGTGATTGTGCCTTGTTGTAGTAGGGCAACAAATCTGGCTTCCTGACTTCAAATTTCTGATTCATCTGGTTGACGATCAGTTGAGAGTCTCCAAAGACTTCCAGCATGGTGATACCGGATTCGATGGCGAGTTCCAATCCTAAGATCAGAGCTTGATATTCAGCTGCATTGTTTGTGCATGGTTCCAGTAGCGAGAAAGCGTGTGGAATCATGTATTTGTCGGGTTTAACAAAGAGGATGCCAACTCCCGAGATCAGCTGTCTTTTTTCATTTGTCCTGGTTGCACCGTCAAAGTACATATCCCAGGAGGCACTTTGTGAGAAAGTCTCCACATTGTAGACTGGTTCGTCTGGGAGATCATCTCTGAGTGGAGAATCTTTAGGCAATGGATGCTCTGCGAGGAAGTCCGCTAGAGCTTGCCCTTTGATTGCTTTTTGTGGTACATACCTAATATCAAATTGTGACAGAAGGATGGACCATTTTGCCAGTCGAGCATTGAGAGAACCTGCCTTTGTGACAAGGACCTTCAAGTGGTTGACCCTCGAGACCAGGTAGACCGTGTTGGAAAGCAAGTAGTGATGCAGCTTTTGTACGGCGAACATCACTGCAAGACATTCTTTTTCGACTGGAGAGTAGCGATGCTCTGCACCTACTAGCATGCGGCTGAGGTAATATAGAGCAGCTTCTTTTCTTTGATCTTTTTCTTGCGCAAGCAGAGCTCCCAAAGAGTGATCAAGGGCTCTTGTGTACAAGATGAATGGTTTCCAGTGGTAGGAGCAGCTAACACTGGAGGTTTTGTCAGGTATGACTTGATGTCTTGGAAAGCAGCTTCACAGTCAGCATCCCAGACAAAGTTTACACCCTTTTTCATCAACCAGGAGAATGGACGGCATTTCCCCGAAAGATTGGAGATGAACCGTCTGATGTAGGCTAATCTCCCCTGAAGCCCTTTGAGTTCTCTCAAGGTTCTTGGAGAGGGCATTTCTAGAATGGCTTTGACTTTTATGGGGTCAAGCTCTATTCCAGCTTTCCGAACTAAGAATCCGAGGAACTTACCCGACGAGACGCCAAAGAAGCATTTCAATGGATTCATTCGCAGTTTGTGTTTGCGAAGTCGGAGGAAGACTTCTCGAAGGTTTTTGAGATGATCTTCTTTTCTTTTGCTTTTGACGGCGAGGTCATCAACGTAACATTCAACCGTCTTGTGCTGCATATCTTGGAATATTTTCATCATAACCCTCTGATATGTGGCACCAGCATTCTTCAGACCAAATGGCATGACAGTGTAACAATACACGCCAAATGGGGTTCGAAAGGATGTATGTTTTTCATCCTCAGGATGCATCTTTATCTGATTGTAGCCAGAGAAACCATCCATGAATGTCATTCGCTCGAATCCACAGGTATTATCAATCATTACCTCTGGTATGGGGAGCGGAAATTCATCTTTTGGGCATGCGCCATTCAGGTCTCTATAATCAATACAGACCCTGATCTGCCCATTTTTCTTTGTCACGGGGACAATGTTGGCCAACCATTCAGGATGTTGTTCCTCACGGATGAAGCCGACGCTTTTGAGTTTTTGAACTTCTTGTTCAATTTTATCCATCACATCTGGACGGAATCTTCTTTGGCCTTGCTTGACAGGCTTGATGTCTTCTTGAAGATTGAGTTTGTGAACTGCTACTTTGGGGTCTAAGCCTGGCATTTCAGCGTAAGACCATGCAAAGCAATCAACGAACTCACGAAGAAAGGCGATATACTCAGGTAACTCATCATCCTTTATATTCTTGCTTATGAATACAGGACGTGGGTTATCTGGTGTTCCCAAGTCTATCTTTTGAACAGGATCTTCTATTGGAAGGTTTGAAGGTGGTTCCTCCACAATATTTTCGGAGGCCTCCAGCTCAACGAAACCTTCTGGGGTTTCAAGGGCATTTCCAGACCAAGGTTTTGTTCCTTTCCACGGGTCTTCTTGATCAGTAATTTTCCCAAGGCTTGCTATGAGATGATCCCAATTGCCTGTTGAAACCGAGTCGAAGTAGGCTACTTCTTTTGGAGATGAGGGTTCTTCTGGGTCAGAAGTCCACACGTCTGTGCCATCGGACAACTCCTCTTCATTTTCGGAGAAATCGTGCCAATTGGATGAGCTTCCTGGATCTTTGTCAGGTGACTCATCAAAGAGATATCCAGGGAGATCGATGTCTTCATGGACTTGAGATGTTGAGGCTTGGTCAGTATATTGACTTTTAACCCTTTGTGTCAACTGTCTCAAGGGAGTGTCAGGATCATACCCTAACCCGTGTGAAGACTTTTCTACATAGCCGTAGAGTCTCCAATCTTCCAGCTGGCTTTTGGTCAAGACGGGCCCTAATGGCGTGAGAATACCGCGTCCTTCTCCCAAACCGACTGGGTTTTGAGCGTCATAGCCCATTTTCTTCATAATAGCTTGTGCCACAGAACTGTATAAGGATAGTTGAGGCGTACCTTTATTTTGGAAAGGTTCAAGCATGGAGTTTGATGAAGAAGCATCCGATCTATGGAAGAAGATCGGCTTTTCCTTTGTTGAAGTTGCTGGAACAACGAAGGAAGCTGACGTAGGATCTTCTATGTCAGAAGTTGTCTCCATTGGAGTAAGAGCAGGCTGAACTTGCTGAGTGTCAGCTTGGCTTGACGATGTGTCGTCTTCTGGCTCTGAATCTGAGTCCGTGTCTTGCATGATAGACACGAAAGAGACAACAAATTTGCCCCCAGGCTTTTGTTTTGCCTTCTTCACTTTAGTTGTGATGACCAAAGGCTTTGAAGATTTGAGGGAGATGATGAAGGGAGTTTGCATGCTCTCTTCAGATTTACCGGATGGTTTATTTTCTTCCGGTGATTGTTGAGGAGCTTTGCCTTTATCTTTGACCTCTAGTTTTGGCTGGGTCTTCTCTTGCCGTTTGAGCTTGAGGAGATGTTTCCTAGCCTGCCTTCGCTGTTGAGCTGTAGGCTTTGTTTTCACGACCTCCCAATTTTCATCTTCCAGGAGATCGGGATGTACCCATATCGGTTGTCCGTCTGGTGTCGGGTAAGGAACCAGTCCCTCGGACGCTTGGATTGAGTTTATCACCTTGAAGGAAGTAGTGATCTTCTTCTTCGGTGATTTTGATGTTTGTCCACATGTCACCATATTGACGGAGGCAGGCCCATAGTTTTTGTCAAAGGTGATGACTCCGTTTTTCCACATCTCATTTATTTTCTCTCTCACAACGAAGCATTGATTGAGAGGATGCAAGATCATCTGGTGGTATGGACAGTACCGAGGATCGTTGGTTTTGCCAACATCACCCGGTCTTTTTGGTTCAGGCAAGGTGAGCTTGCCGTTTGCCACAAGAGCCCCGAAGATCTCATCAACATCTTCATCAAACGGGTATTTCTTCTCTACTCGTTCTTTGAAGGCATCAGAGAGTTCAGGTTTCTTACCAACAGCTTTGTTTTCAGCTTTCTTTGGTGGCTGAGGAGCTGACTTGGTCTGCACATTGAGGACCTCTTTCTTCTTTGGTTTTGAGGTCGTAATGGCGGTTGGCTCTTTTCTTGATGATTTATGACTGTTGAGGTCTTTAATCACCGTTTCAGCTTCCATGGAAGCTTCTAGGAGTTCTCCTAGGTTTTTTGATTTATTGCCGATGATCATGGAGCGGATTCTGGCTCTCATGTTGTTTCGGCAGATGTCGACTAGCGACGCTTGTGGCAATACATCAGAGCATTTGTATGCCATTGCTTTTCACTTGTGAATGAAGTCATATGTTGATTCATTCTCCCCCTGTTTTAGGCTGCACAGCTGAGCCATAGTAGCGGGATGATCTTCACCTTTGAAGTGAGTCAGGAAGCGTGTCTCTAGCATGGCCCAGTTTTGGATTGAGTCCTCCGGCAGAGTGGAGTACCAATCGAAGGCCGTACCTTTTAGGGTACTTGCAAAGAGGCGGATCTTGAGTGCATCTTGATCCGCGATAGCTCCCGTCAGGATCTTGAAGTGGATGACGTGCTGTCTGGCTGATCCTTTCCCCGTATATGTTTGGAGAGTAGGATGCTTGAATTTGGTGGGGAACGGGACCGAGTCCATCCATAAGGGATATGGTTGCTTGATCCCATGCTCCTTGAGTATATCCTCTTCTTTTGCTTTGGCGAGGATACCGTCTACGTCCTTTTTGGTAAGGGCGCGTGACTCATTTTCTTCTCCATTTACCTCGTCGTTTTGATGATTCGGAGGAGGTTCATTGTTCGCCTGATTTTGGAAGGCGAGGAGAAGGTTTTCCATCAGAGTTTCAATCCTCTGCTGGCCCTGTTCCAACTGCTGGATGCGGGTGATCGCATCTTCTGGAGGTGGATTGCGGGGTGGTGGCTCAGAATTTGTAGCCAAGACATTCATCCTTCGTGATTCGAACGAAGAAACTGTCCTGGTGACTGAGCTGGGGCTCATTCTTTTTGAAGAGGAGCTTGAGGAAGGATCACTCTGCTGTCCTTTGCTTGAAGGAGCAGGGGATTCTTCTGAATGTCTTCTTGTCCTGGAGACGCTGCGGGTCATCGGACGTCGGACATGGATTTTTGTTGCTGATTTTTAGCGCCTTCTGGTTTTTCCAACCATATGGACTGCAGTAACTTGGTTGGGTCTTTCTTTTTCGACCCATTTGGGAGAGACTTGAAGTGTGGGAGGCTGGGTCCTTTGCTTCTCTGGTCTCTTTTGTCGGTATGACGCGCGGCGGCGTATACGACGAGCAATTTGAGCTTCGGTCAGCTCTGGCTGGGCTTTGACGATGAAGGATGTGCTCCCTCGGGCGCAGCAGCCGAGCCTGTCTTCTTTGTAGCTGGGCAAGGACAGGATGCGAACCCTGTCCTTCGCCTGTTGCAGTGAAGCTTTGAATTTTTGAAGTTCGGCCCCTGTAGAGATGAAGGGTCGAACTGCAGGTTTGTAGGCCTTAGCAGGTGCTTGTAGAGGCCTTGTGATGCATGACTTGATTTTGGGCTTGTAGGAACAAGCCGGCTCATGCTGGGATGACTTGGAAGTCGAGTCAGAGATGGGTCTCTCCTCTTTCATGTAGGCAAGAGGATAGAACTGGTTCTCCTTGAGTGGGGCCAGGAATGCTGGCTTAGTGGATGTCTGGGACCTTCTCTGTTTTGGTGAAGGTCTTGGGGACCAAGTCTTGGGGTAGACCTGGTTGTTTGCAGGTCGAGGCTTCGTGGGGCTGCCACGGGCTTCAGGCCTTCTGGTGCTCGCCTTTGGTGTCACGGTAGTGACACGTTGAGAGGCGACCGGAGTTCAGAGAGTTGCCGAGGGAGTTGACACTTCGGCAGCTGATGGGGCGCTTGTAGGTGCGCGTGGTTTGCTTCTGTTGAAGCATGAGTTGGTGCTTGTTTTCATCGAAAGTAATGGTTAGTGAAGCTGCCATTGTTAGTTTTCGAAAATTTCTGAAACAAGACCACATCCATTAGTAATCACAAGAATATAATGATCATAAATGGGAAGTTCTATGGTTTCGTCTTTTCAAATTGCTCGAGGTAGATGACCCAAGCAATATGAGGAAGGCAAAATGCCATAGAAGGTACAATTGTTCTGATCACAGGTATGGTAAGCCCGGAATGGGCATCCCAGTGACTGCTAGAAGCAATTGTGAACTTAAATCCGACTTATCGAGAAGCAGAGCTTGCTCGAGGTAAGAAGAATATAAAGTTGGAGTTACAGATGTGCCGGTCGCAATACAGTAGACCCTGAAAGGGCGTACTAGTACCGCTAGACACAAATGTTTTGAGACCGCATCCATGAGATGAGATTCTCTGTTTTGAAAGGTCAAGATTGGATTCATCAAAGAGAGCAGATGGTATTCCGATCTGAACACGGGCTCAGCGATTTCCGCGAGCGCCAGTGCTCAGAAAGAAATGAACCATAATTTCTCGGATCTGAATCTAAAGATGACGAGTTTTTTTTTTGAAAAGTCAATATCGGGTTCATCAAAGAGAGCAAAAGGCATTCCAATCTGAACACGGTCTCAGCGATTTCCGTGAGCGCCAGTGCTCAGATAGGAGAAGACCAAGATTTCTCCAATCTAAACCCAAAATGACGGAAGTTTTTTTTTTTTGAAGATTTTGAAGATTTTTTTTTTATTTTAAAAATCTTTTTTTTTTATTTATTTTCTTTTTAAAATTTTTTTTTGGAAAAAAATTTTTTATTTTTGTTTTTATTTTAAAATTTTTATTTTTTTATTTTAAAAATTTATTATTTTTTTTTATTTGTTTAAAAGACGAGAGAGTACACATAGGCCTCCTAACCCGGTCTTATGAAATCCTGATTGATAGAATTGCCCCCAGGTAAGGGTAGGATTACTTAATGAACCCGTTTGGAGGACCCTTGCCTAGAACAGTCAAGCTGTCTCCACACTCTGGACAAGGCTTTTCTTTGAATCAACCATGATCAAAGAACACAGTTGGTTTAACCTTAGTGGTCTATATCTTTTTTCTTTTTTTTCTTTTTTTTTATTATATTTTTTTTAATGAACTCATCGAAGAGAAACGATGGCCCAAAACCTTAGTCGAACAGGCTCAACATTTCTGCAAGCGCGATGAACGATAGGAACGGATCAAGGTTTCTCAATTTTGAATCCAAATTGAGAAATCTAAAAAAAAAAATTTTTTATATATTTTATATATATATATATATATTTAGATCTTTAATGAACTCATCGAAGAGAAACGATGGCCCAACCCCTGATCCGAACACGGTCTCAGCGATTTCCGTGAGCGCCAGTGCCCAGAAGGGAGAGGATCAAAGTTTCTCAATTTTGAATCCAAAATGAAAAATCTGATTTTTTTTTTGTTTTTTGTTTTAAAATTTTTTTTTTGAAAAGAGAAAGAGTGGAAATAAATTCAAAGAATTAGAAATTTCCAAACAAAAAATCTCATCTCATTTTTTTTAGATGCGGAATTCAACATAGGCCACCAATTATAAAGTAGCCAAGGAATCGAGAAAAGAAATATAAGCATAGAGCAAAATATATGATATGCAAATATTTCATTTCTAGCATCGTGTTCTCAAATAAACGAGTCCCACCGGGTGGAGCCAGCTTGATGGACCGCGCTCCAAATGCTCGGTTCCTACCGAGGTCGGCGGACGTGGGAGTCCGTTTGGTTCCGACCCTTTCATAACCAGGGGGCAGGGGCGTGCATCAACATTTCTTTTTTTGTGTGGGTGTGCCAGATTTTCTATTTTTGCTTGGAATTGCAAGTGGTGATCCGGAGATCAACCTTCACAAGTAAAAAGGAAATAAACTTCTTTCAAGTTTTCCATTGCACATATATTTAAGAAAAGAGACATTTTTCTTGGTTTGCCGTGAAAGGCGATTTTTTTGGCATTTATAGCCGATTTTGGCGTTTATAGCCGATTTTGGCGTTTATAGCCGATTTTTGGCGTTTATAGCCGATTTTGGCGTTTATAGCCGATTTACAATCCTTATCAATAATGAAAGACAAGAATTGTGATTTTTGTCTCTTTTGAAAAAATACAAACTACAATGAAAAGCAAGAAAAGGAGGATCTAACTTCTCAGGAGATTGTGGGGGACTCGTTTAGATTGACGGTCGCAAGCCATATGTGGGCTTCGCCATCATCCATGCAGATGAGAACAGAGGATGCTATTGATTCGCTTGGCTTGGCTATAACCTCAGGTTTTTAGAGGACAAAGACCAAAAGAAGGTCCTATGTCCAATAAAAAGCCGAGTAGACGGGCTGAAAAGCCATATCTAAGCCATTGGAGGCAGGAGGAGAAGGCAAGGACCTTGGGGGGGGTACCCCCCAAGGGACTTTTGTCACCTTGTTGCGGTGGCCAGTGTAGAACTTCCGCAGAGTTTTCTCTCTTTTTCCTTTCTCTGGATTTCTGTGCTTTCGTCTGTGATTTTCGTTGTCTGTCTCTGTCTCTGTCTTTCTTCTTGGAGAGCTCTCCTATTTATAGGCTTTTAGGTAGCCATTTAGGAGGGTTTATGAGCCTTGATTGTCATAAAGCTGCATAATGGGAGGAGTTACAAAATTGAATTGTTTATTTTGTAACTCCTTTTTCTTGGCTTCTGATTGGCCGGAGGAGATTGAGGGCATTTAATCGCCTTTAATCGCCATGATGGGAGGAGTTTCATGGGTTAAATGCCATGAATCTCTTGACTTGTAACTCCCGAATGCTTGCTTCTGATTGGGCCGTTCAAAGAAATGGATTAATGACTGTAATAAAGCTAGTCAATTAATCGCATTAAGTGGTCGCCGAGCAGCTGAAGAGTCGCGGGCCGTGCCACGTCTTTTGGGATTCTTCTGTCGATGATCATCGATGGATCTTCATGTAGATCGACATCAGATGACCATGTAATCTCAGGTGTTTGTTGCCAACAGCGGGTCGGTGCCATCTGTCCTGTCGATTTCTCGATCGGTTGGGTAGAAAGCACACTTTTTTTTGGTTGACCGGGTGGCGATCAATATTGTTTTCGATACTCTTGACGATTGACCCGTGTTTTGGACGGATGTCAGAGGACTTGGTGTCTTAGAAGCATGAATTTTGGAAAGTACCAAAGGCTGGGCTCTTCGAATCGCGAAAAAACGGCGAAAACTGGGGTTTCCGGGGCCTTCCCGGCGACCCCGGGTTCCAAGGTCGCCGGCGACCCTGGGGGGGTTTTCCCCCTTTTGTGTCCCGTTTTGTGTCCGTTTTTGCTGTTTTTTTATTCTTTTTTCTCCTGTACTTTTCCTTGACATTTTGACCATTTATTGGCCTAATTTCTTTGTAGGAAACCTATGAGAATCCTTGCATTTATTTTTGCAAAGTTTCCAATTTCCTGAGAAAGCCGAAGACTTTGTCGCGCAGAGCTGCCGATTTTCCGTCAGAAGCTGAAACTGGGTCAAACGATGTCGGAATGACCTGAAATTTGGTGTGAAACCTCCTGAGCAATAAATAAGACCAACCATAGGCTTTTGTTTGAGTTTTGAAGCCGTTTGGGGTCCTATCACCAGTAGACTTACTTTTTGTCGCGATGAAGATGTCGCGGTTTGATGTGCGGTCAACCGATGTCCGATTGACTTGAAATTTGACAGGGAACCTATTGGAGTCATTTTAAGATGATCCATAGGCTCTGTCTTGGAAACCATGGTCCCGGAGAGCTTTGCCGCCGAGAGGCCTGATTTGGCTTCCGAGCGTCAAACTATGGTCAAATGTTGTCGAAATGACCTGAAATTTGACGTGTAGCCCTTTATAAGCATTTTGAAGCCGTCCATGTGCTCTATCTGATGAGTAATGGCCTCGGTGGTTCTCGCCGCCGAGAAGCTTGATTTAGCTGTTCGAGGGTTGATGTAGGGTCAAACGTTGTCGGTTTGACTCGGAACTTGACGTGGAGCCTTTTGGAAGTATTTTGAGACTATCCATCGGCCCTGATCGAAGATTTGGTGTCTCCGATGCTTTTGCCGCCGAGAGCTCCTTTTCGGCTGTCTGAGAAGCGAAGTTAGGCCAAATGATTTTGAAATGGCCCGAAACTTCTTGTGTACTCCTCTTTTGGCTGTCTTGAAGAATCTTGCAGTTTTTGTTTGATTCTGACAAGATTTGATTTTTGGAAGCAGCATTGCCTATTTATGGCAGGTTGCGACTTCATGTAGCTCTTTGGATCTTGAAGAGGCAAAGTGACATTTTTGGTGTCAACAGTGATGAACTTGACGATGAAATCTGCCAAGACTTGAGCTTCGACCGCTGTTCTGGATTGATATCGAATGTCGTATTGCCCCAGTTCGACGGCCCAGCGCGAGATTCTGCCAGAGAAATCTGCTTTCTTGAAGAGTGATCTGAGTGGATGTTCTGTCACAAGCACTATGGTATATGTTTGGAAGTGTGGGAGAGTTTGCAGGAAGCACTGATGAGCGCTAATGCAAGCTTCTCCAATTGTAGATACCTGGTCTCGGCATCAAGCAGGATATTGCTCATGCAATAGATCAGCTTTTGCTGCTTGTCTTCCTCTCTGATGAGGACCGAACTTACTGCGTGGTCTGAGACCGCTAGGTAGATGTAAAGCGCCTCTCCCTGTTTCAGCGTCGAGAGCAGGGGGGTGAAGACAGGTAGGCTTTGAGCCTTTGTAGGGCTTCGTCGCACTCCGGAGTCCACTGGAACTTCAGGCTCTTCTTCAAGAGTTAAAAGAATGGTCTGCACTTATCTGAAGATCGGCTGATAAAGCGGTTGAGCGCGCAGCCATGCCGGTGAGCTTCTGAACTTACTTTGTTGTCGTTGCACTCTGTATTCCAAGGATGGCCGAGATCTGATCCGGATTGGCTTCAATTCCTCTTCTCGGGACCAGGCTTCCAAGGAATTTGCTGGAGCCGACACCGAAGGCGCATTTAGAGGCGTTTAACTTGAGCTGAAACCTATTGAGGATGTCAAACACTTGACATAGGTCCGCCAAGTGGTCCTTGGACCTTTTAGACTTGATGACCATGTCGTCAATGTAGACTTACACCGTTCTACCGAGCTGGGCGTGGAACATTTTGGTGACCAATCTTTGGTAGGTCGCCCCTGCATTCTTCAACCCAAAGGGCATCACTTTGTAGCAGTAGATGCCTCTAGGCATTATGAATGCAGTTTTTCTTCATCCGGCCCATGCATCGGTATCTGATGATAACCTCGGTAGGCATCGAGGAAACCCATCCTATCGTGGCCAGCAGTGGCGTCAATCATCTTGTCGTAGGGGGACGGCGCGTCCACCACTAGGAAGTCGGCCATCATGGAGGCGCCTTCAACCTTTACCATTAAGGAGACTTTCCCCTTGAGGTATACGGGCTTAGCGCTGAAACCTATCAGCGGAATCCGCGCTTCCTGTAAATCTTCTTCCCTGAGACCTATTCTTTTGAAGCAGTCGTAGTAGAGGATCTCAGATGAGCTGCCAGGGTCAATGAGAATCCTCTGTACTATGCGGTTTTTCAGCTTCAGGGTGATGATCAGCGGATCATTATGAGGGAGCTGGACGTCCTCCAGGTCCTTCTCTGAAAAACAGATCCTGGGTCTCTCTTTCCGAGCCTTTTTGGCGGCTGGTTCTAGCTTGGCCGTCATCACCTGTTTACCGTGCGAAGCCCTCCTGGCCTCAGCACCGGCCTAGTTACTCCCCTTGGAGGCGGGAGCCAGGTGAATGACGCTGATGATTCTTTCCGACTCGTCGCTGGAGTGATCCTTATCATTCTGGCGTTGAGTTCGATTTGTGTTCACATTTCCTCCTCCTTTGACATATTCCTTCACGTGTCCGTCCTTGACGAGCTTCTCGAGGTGTGGTTTGAGGGAAAAACAGTCTTCAGTCCTGTGCCCATTCTGCTTGTGGTGGGCACAAAACTTATTCTGGTCACGGGTGGAGGGGTCACTCCGCATCGGAGGCGGCCAGCTGAAGTAGGACTCCTCTTTGATCTTGTTGACGAGCTTCCGGATTGGCTCCTTGAAGACTTTGTTGACGCCTGTATGGGAGGGAAAGGATGGCTTGAACTTCTTTCCACCTCCTGAATGGGAGACAAGACTGCTGCCGAGCTGGTGGATGCCCGGTTTCGGTTTGCCTCCTCTCTGGTAGACGTCTTCCTGTCTTTTTTGGAGGTTCGGTCTTCGCACCTGAGCTGATTCTTGGAAATGCCGAAGCTTTCATTGGCTAGGGCTTCGTCCTCCTCTTGTTCAATGTATTTGTTCACCCTGGCCATCAATGCTACCATCTAGACCACGGGGTTCCAGACCAGTTCTTTCCGAAGATTGTTGCCCGGCAACAGGGCATTCTGGAAGGACCTGATCGCCACCTCGTCGGTGGAGTTCTCAACCTGGCTGTACACAGTCCAGAACCTCTTAGCGAGCTAGGTGATGTTCTCATTCCACCTCATCTTGAGGGCCATGATGTCATTATTGATTTTTAGGATGATTCTGTGCACCTGGAACTTCCCTATAAAGGAGTTCCGGAGCAGGCGCCAGTTCGAAATCGATCCCTCTGGGAGTGCGCAGAACCATTTGAGGGGGAGGTCTCCCAGACTTAAGGAAAAGACCCTGCAATTCAGGTGACCGTCGTCACCCCATACGGACATCCTCTGGGTGAAGTGTCGCAGATGCGTTGCTGGGTCCAAGGTCCCATTGTAAAGGACGAACCTCGGGACGCTGAACTTCTCAGGGAGAGGAAGCCTCTGATCTCTCAAGAGAAAGGAGAAGTGCCAAGGTCCTCTGAGTCGAAGACATCTGGCCGATCCCCGACGAGACCGGCTTCCTTCATCTTATGCTGGACAGTCTGGTTGATGTGCTGGTCAAGCCACTCCCTGAAGTTGTCTCTATCTTCTGGCATGGGTTCCGACCTCCTTTTCGAGTAGCTGTTGCTGGAGCTCTAGTCTTGAGCTCGGCTGTGCTTTTTCTCATCAATGATCTGCCTCAGACCTGCCTGGGCTCGGGGAGCTTGCTCGTCTTTGGAGGGTGGAGCCGCAACCTTCTTCTTCTTCTTCTTTAGGAGCTACCGCTGCTGATTGAGCCGCCGCTGCTACTGGAGTTGCTGCTGGAGTTGCTCTATCAACTTGTCCTTCTCCTGGATAATAAGGTTTTGGGACCTGATGTCTCCATGGTGAGGATCATCATCGTCGTCGTTATCACTAGTCTGGTGATGGGGTTGGCGTGACCTGCTCACTGCTATGGATTTGTCCTTTCGAGCTGGCTTCAGTCGAGCCTCGTTTAGCCTGGAATGCGTCGCCTCCTTGGACGGTGACAGGGTTTCTCCGGTAATGACAGGGATAAAGAGATGCTGCTCGGGGTGAGTTTCCTCGACAGTGGCTATGACAGACCTTGTCCCGGGCCTCCCCTGATGAGGAGCGGCCGGTGGAGGTTCTGGGAACAGGGGTAGCGGAGGTATCTTCGACTATTCCCCGTGCTTTTTGGCTTTAGGAGCCATGTTGCGTGGGAAGATTTTGAGTTAATACTTCCCCACAGACGGCGCCAATTGTAAGTGCCTAAATAATACGACTTGTGTAAGATCCCGACCCCAGTTCTTTTGTTTAGCATTGTTTTAATCGTGGTTTAGCTTGTTAAGTGAGATTTGATTTAGTTTGATCTTGTTTTTGAGTTTGACTAGACTTTTCCTTAGTCTTTGAGATTTTGTAGACCGTTGACTTTGGTTTGACCCGGCCCATATGATTTGTATTTTTATGAGAAATTACTTTTCATTTCTAAAAATTCTGGATTTGACATATTTTGACTCATTTGATGAAGTTTAACAACTTTCATGTTTTGATCATTTTGATTTGATACTCAGAAATCACGTTTTTCGAGAAAAATGGGCAAAAATGACATTTTCACTAAATCTGTCCATGAATTTCGAAAATTTCAGAAATTGGGGAAAATGTACTTTTTGGAAAGTAAATATTTCGCTGATCATTTTTGTCTTCTTCGTCGTTTTCGTTCGGGGCCCGCAAATATTAGTTTCAGCCTTGTGAAGATTGGGGGCCCATGGGGCCCAGCCCATTTATTCTATAAAACCACCATGGGTTTCTTTTCTTTCCCCATTCTTCTTCATTTTCCTGCAACAAAGGGGGGGAGATAGGGTTCTCCTCCCAGCCCCTTCCACTCTCCTCTTGTGTCTCTTGTTCTATGATGCTAAATGGAGGAATGAGCTCCTCATCTTCTTCCCCATCTTTCAAGCTTCCCTTAGATGTCATTTTTGAGATGTTTGAGATAGAGAAGATCCATCTTTCAAGCTCTTCTTCTTGTTTGGAACACCCAAAGGTTAGCAATGGTCTTCTTTTCTTGAGATTCTTGTTCTCCTCTCCATTTGGAGTGTTTTAATCCCATATGCTAGGGTTTTCCTTGAAGATTTACAAATGTTGATTTTTAGGGTTTTCCTTGGGAAAATTTTGGGTTTTTGTAGGTTTGAAGCTTGAGACACTAAAGCCTTGTTTGAAGAGTAATTTTACTCCTATCTTGATTAGAGGCAAGTGGATTCCCAATTAATATGATGATTTCTCTTGTTTGGTTCAATTTCATGATTTTTCCTCTTATGTGCTAATATTCTTTTGATTTATGGATCTTCCTTGGATGAGTGAAGTAATATGATGTTTATTTCCACTTATGCTATTGTTTTACATTGTATGGGAAGTTGGCCTCACTTTGTTTACTTTGAAAAATTAGTATTCCTTGTGTTAAGTAGTGTGTTCAAAGAAAGGGAGAAAAACTTTGATCTTTAAAAGTATTGTGTTGGGCTAATTAGAATGGCTTGTGAATGGTGATTGATGAGTTTGGAAGGTCAAGGAAGGGCCCAAAGGATCTAGGAAGTTTGTATGAAAGATTGGAAATGGAAAAGATCTCAAAAAAATGGAAAAAAAAGAGAGAAAGAAGCTGCCCGAGCCGGACTGGACAGAGCCCAGTCCGCTCGAGCGACCCACTGGGTCGCTCGAGCGGACCAGGCTCTGCCTGGCCCTCGCTCGAGCGGACCTGGGCTCGCTCGAGCGAGCCCAGCTCAGCCTGGGGGCCCGGGTTGGGCCTGATCTGGGGACTGTTTTAAACCTGTTTTGGGGCCCAATTGAAGGCTATGTTGGGCCTGTTTCCTAGGCATCTTTGGGCCTGATTCAAGATCAACTTCTGGGCTATTTTGAGACCTAAGATTGGACTGTTTTATGGCCTGAATTTCGGGCTACTTTAAGGACTGTTTTATGGGCCTGTTCAGGTTAGTTTTGGGCTCTTTTAAAAATCAGTTTTGTGGGCCATTAAAGGTCTAGTTTGGATTGTTAAAAAAATCAGTTTTGTGGCCCATTCAAGTTTGGTTTTGGGCTGTTTTTAAGATTGTTTTGTGGGCCTGTTCAGGTTAGTTTTGGGCTGTGTTTAAAATCTGTTTTGTGGGCCTGTTCAGTTTAGTTTTGGGCTGTGTTTAAAATCTGTTTTGTAGGCCTGGTTCAGGTTAGTCTTGGGCTGTTTTAAAGTTTGTTTTGTGGGCCAATAAATGTTTAGCTTTGGGCTGTTTTTAAGATATGTTTTGTGGGCCATTCAAAGTTAGTTTTGGGCTGTTTTAAGAATTGTTTAGGCCTTGTTTAAAGGGGCTATTTTGGGTTAAATGAGTAGGCTATTTTGGACTCGGTTTAAGGCCAGCTATGGGCCTGTTTTTAAGAGTTTTGACATTACTTGTGATACTTGGAATTTGTGAAATGGGAATGGGATCATTGTGGAAATGAGTGTATGTGAAATTACCCGGGAATCGTTTGAGTCTCAATGCGCACCTTCTCATTTAAATATTGTGGATTTTCATTGGCATCAAACACACGCTCTATCAATCAATGTTTAAAGGTTAAATGTGCATTGAGATGGTTCCTTGGTAAGTCATTAAGTCATTCTCCACTGTCCATTCCATTTCAAGTCAGAAAAATGTATTTGTATTTGTATTTGTATTTGTGTTTGTTTTCTTTGGTGAACTAATTTAAATAGCATCGATGATTTGTTATAAAATCATGTGGTTTTCCATGTTCGAAAGGATTGACCGTATGATTTTATACAAATCACCTTGATGCGTATTTGAACGGTTTACCATAGATATTCGTATGTTTTCTCCGATTCGATTTGAAAAGAGATTGGAGTATGTTCGTCACCTTCGGGATTTCTTCGATAAGACTATTGTTTGGATAACACTAGTATTTGAAAATAAAAACCTCGAGGCAAGACGGGGCCAGAGCTTTGTAGTGCGAGCCCATGAGCCAAAGAGGCTATGATTTCGAAAATAAAACCTCGAGGCAAGACGGGGCCAGAGCTATGTGGTGTGAGCCCCTGAGCCAAAGGGATTAGTATTATGTTAGATTTGTATCGGTTTGAGTTTGAAAACTAAAGGCACCACTAGGCTTAGGTCACCTTGTCGGGCTGATCACCCGGCTTGGGATCTTTAATCTGTCCGCCAGCTGCAGCTTGGATTCTGTCTGTACCGACCATGGCAACGGTTTTATCTGCCGGTCCCATTTGTATGGCTACGGTTCTGATTTTTGATCTGCCGGTCCCATTTGTATGGCTACGGTTCTGATCCTATTTCTAGTACCACGTTCAGTGGCTACGTTTCTGTCTGCTCTTATTACTTCGGTAATAGGAGGATTTAGCTATTTGTGGTCGCCAAGGTTTTATCTGCACATTACTTTAGTTTATGATTCTTGTCGGTTATACTTTTTATGCTTTGATTTGTTTAATGTTTACGATATCGATCTTTATTGTATTGTCCCTACTATTCAGTTTTAAATGTATTTCCAATTATTAAATGTTTTGCTTAGGTGGTTATCTTTTCGAGACATTTATGCTTTAGAGACTGTTCGTTTATTTGTCTTGATATTTATGTTCGGTCTTTCGATCGTTTTATCGTGATTTATTGTTATTATTGGTTAGGCTCTTTATTCAGTTTTACGATGATTTCACCAGGTTTTATGTATGTTCTCTTGTTTCATATTATTTGTTTATTTGCTTGCCAGACCGTCGTGTCTGACCCTTTTTGTTTGGTGCCAGTTTCTTCTCTTTCTGGTTTTAGGTGTTTGATCAGAGGAGGCGGTGGGACCGCCGGTCTGACGTGAGAGGCTGCCCGTTGATATCATTTAGATGTCAAGTTTGGCACCGGAGTTCGTATCTAACATTGAGGGTAGTATTTCTTTTAGTTGGATATATTGTTGTATGGCTTTATTAGCCTTTTATTGGGTTTGTAATTAAGACATTTGTTAATTGAAATTTGAATATGTGGGAAATAATAGATTTGTTACTACCAGCTCAGTGTTCTATGGTTTACAATTTATGCCAGTCTGTTTATTTGATGGCTATATGAGGTTGGTCGCGTGCGACACGGAACCCGATGGCCACGGATTCCGAGTCGTAACACCATGTTTAGCTTCCGCGAAAATATACTCTGATTGTGTTGGAATGTGATTATCCTCATTCACGCGGATCTTGGGAACTATAACAAAAAGTTTCAAATTATCCCAAAATTTCGCACCCCGGGATCGGATCACTGCAGGGCCCGGTTACGGGGCGTGACAGGTTTGGTATCAGAGCTGGTTAGTTTCTAGGAAATAAAATACTCTAGAGACATTAAGACATGTGGTGAGGATTCGTTAGATTGTGTCGATTTGTTTTCTCGTGTCTTTGTTTCTTTGGATTTGAGTCGGCTTTTCTTTCAGTTCGGGAGATTTTGCTTGTCTTTTCTTTTGTTCTTGTTGTTAGGAGATTTGGATGGCCAAATTTCCTCCTTAGTGGTGGAGAATTTAAAGTCTCCATGCTTTGTTCGGTGTCTTTTATCTGTGCTTGTGTCGGAGACTGAGAACCCTCTGGACTTGGTATGTTGTTTTCGGAGAACATCAGCAGACTTTCAGCCTTCAGCGTCTTCATTGTGGTTAATGAGAGAAGACATGTGCATTTTCCCGTCAAAGTAGGACTTGAGTAGTATTCGAAGACCCCCTTTCAGCTAATCAAGGATCGTCATGCAGCGTACCAAGGTAAGTAAATGTGGAATTTTGGGGGAACTCAGACCATCTTTCCAAGATGAAGGACTGCAGGAGACACATTAGTTGGCGATTTTTATGAAGGGAGAAGTGATTCTTAGTTAGTAAGGTTGGAAGCTAGTGCTAGAAACTCATGGATTTCTCGGATTCAATGAGCTTTGTCATGGATTTGGTTGAGAATTTCTATGACTTGTAGCTTAGCCAGTGTAATTTTCAGAGATAATATCAAGTGAATGGATCGTTGTGGTCAAGATAATTTTTGGTTAATTTTTGGCAGCAGAGGAAACGTTGTGGGCTTTACCGACTTACAGGGTATTGGATTAGACAACATGCAGGTGCAAGAGTATACCTCAGTTTTGGTGATGTCTCTTTTCGTGGTGAAAATGATTTTCGTGATGTTTTCATCTTTTGTTACATTTTTTCTTAATGTCTATGATTTATCCTTGCAGAGTTTAAACAATGGATTTATGTTTCTTCTTTAAGGCTTATTTTGAATTATAAACTATATCATTATACTCTTTTCATGAGTCACATGATTTTGTTTTCATAAGGTCTTGTGTTTCGAATTTTTGTTTAATCTTTTTAAGACATTATTTTACAATGACCTTAGAATTTCGCTCTTGTTTTAATTTTCTTAAATGTTGACATCTACGTTTCAAAACCTTGACGATTTCAGAATTTTGTATATGTTTGGTTGGAAATGGATTTCAATAAAACTTAAGGTATGGTCATACTACATGAATTTGATTTATTTTTGAAAATCCTAATTTGAGGTTGTTGAGTATTTCAATGATTTGCTGGGTTATGAAAATATGAATTTCAAAACGAATAATGTTGTTTCATGTTCAAACTTTGATAAACTTTCTTTATTAAGTTTTATTTGATAATTTGGAAGTTCAGCTTCTACTACGTTTTAAAATGATGAGATTTAGCTAAGTAATTATTTTAGTCCCTATGTTTAAAATTTTAAGATTTGTTTTGCATTGAATGGAATGAGTGGTATTAGCCTATGGTTGGAGTTTGGAAGTGTAAGAATTGAAGGGTTGATGGATGTCAAGATGTGTACTAGTTCAGTTGGAGGCAAAGTTGGATTTATGAGAGAGTAAACATCATTCAAGACAGGGATTTGAAGTTTCAGTTCTTCGAGAATTAACATCAGATTGGCAGATATGTTTTTGTTGATGACACAGTACCAGGGAAGAGATCAAGAGCAGCAGGTAGATAGAATTAGATGTGGACACAAATTCTGAGTACAGCATAGAAAGATTGGAAATTTGGAGTTGTGATTTCAGAATGAAGAAGGATTGACGGTATTCTTGGAGGCCAGAAGCTGATGATGCATTAGAGGAACATAGTTAGAACGAACATATGGAAATTTCAAAATTTTCCGGGTTGAAGATTTTTCAGTAAAGGCATGTCTACGATCACATCTTCGTACAAGTGTCAGGGACACCGTGTGCAGTTTTGAAGGACTTAAGGCACAGAATCCCAAAGTGATAGAAAGAGGCAGAATTAGCAGTTCTTGGACCGACAGTGACTGATGAGTTAAGTAAAAGAATTGATCCGGTGCGAGAACGACAGATGACACCAAGAATGATTAGATGAATTGTTGGACACCAGTTTGGCCAGAGTAGTTTGTTTTCGAGCAGATATGTGGATTAGTGTGAAGCCTTCAACCGAATCAGAATGTTGTTGACCGTGCATCTCAACGTCAGGTTTGATCAGGGGATATCTCAGTTGCCGAGTCAAGCATAGGGTGTCAGTGTTTTTGTTTGTCCTTTGGGTTTTTGGTTTTGATTTGGTTTAAGCCATTTGGAGGACCAAATGGATTCTAAGGGGGGGAGGATGTAAGATCCCGACCCCAGTTCTTTTGTTTAGCATTGTTTTAATCATGGTTTAGCTTGTTAAGTGAGATTTGATTTAGTTTGATCTTGTTTTTGAGTTTGACTAGACTTTTCCTTAGTCTTTGAGATTTTGTAGACCGTTGACTTTGGTTTGACCCGGCCCATATGATTTGTATTTTTATGAGAAATTACTTTTCATTTCTAAAAATTCTGGATTTGACATATTTTGACTCATTTGATGAAGTTTAACAACTTTCATGTTTTGATCATTTTGATTTGATACTCAAAAATCACGTTTTTCGAGAAAAATGGGCAAAAATGACATTTTCACTAAATCTGTCCATGAATTTCGAAAATTTCAGAAATTGGGGAAAATGTACTTTTTGATAAGTAAATATTTCGCTGATCATTTTTGTCTTCTTCGTCGTTTTCGTTCGGGGCCCGCAAATATTAGTTTAAGCCTTGTGAAGATTGGGGGCCCATGGGGCCCAGCCCATTTGTTCTATAAAACCACCATGGGTTTCTTTTCTTTCCCCATTCTTCTTCATTTTCCTGCAACAAAGGGGGGGAGATAGGGTTCTCCTCCCAGCCCCTTCCTCTCTCCTCTTGTGTCTCTTGTTCTATGATGCTAAATGGAGGAATGAGCTCCTCATCTTCTTCCCCATCTTTCAAGCTTCCCTTAGATGCCATTTTTGAGATGTTTGAGATAGAGAAGATCCATCTTTCAAGCTCTTCTTCTTGTTTGGAACACCCAAAGGTTAGCAATGGTCTTCTTTTCTTGAGATTCTTGTTCTCCTCTCCATTTGGAGTGTTTTAATCCCATATGCTAGGGTTTTCCTTGAAGATTTACAAATGTTGATTTTTAGGGTTTTCCTTGGGAAAATTTTGGGGTTTTTGTAGGTTTGAAGCTTGAGACACTAAAGCCTTGTTTGAAGAGTAATTTTACTCCTATCTTGATTAGAGGCAAGTGGATTCCCAATTAATATGATGATTTCTCTTGTTTGGTTCAATTTCATGATTTTTCCTCTTATGTGCTAATCTTCTTTTGATTTATGGATCTTCCTTGGATGAGTGAAGTAATATGATGTTTATTTCCACTTATGCTATTGTTTTACATTGTATGGGAAGTTGGCCTCACTTTGTTTACTTTGAAAAATTAGTTTTCCTTGTCTTAAGTAGTGTGTTCAAAGAAAGGGAGAAAAACTTTGATCTTTAAAAGTATTGTGTTGGGCTAATTAGAATGGCTTGTGAATGGTGATTGATGAGTTTGGAAGGTCAAGGAAGGGCCCAAAGGATCTAGGAAATTTGTATGAAAGATTGGAAATGGAAAGGATCTCAAAAAAATGGAAAAAAAAAGAGAGAAAGAAGCTGCCCGAGCCGGACTGGACAGAGCCCAGTCCGCTCGAGCGACCCACTGGGTCGCTCGAGCGGACCAGGCTCTGCCTGGCCCTCGCTCGAGCGGACCTGGGCTCGCTCGAGCGAGCCCAGCTCAGCCTGGGGGCCCGGGTTGGGCCTGATCTGGGGACTGTTTTAAACCTGTTTTGGGGCCCAATTGAAGGCTGTGTTGGGCCTGTTTCCTAGGCATCTTTGGGCCTGATTCAAGATCAACTTCTGGGCTATTTTGAGACCTAAGATTGGACTGTTTTATGGCCTGAGTTTCGGGCTACTTTAAGGACTGTTTTATGGGCCTGTTCAGGTTAGTTTTGGGCTCTTTTAAAAATCAGTTTTGTGGGCCATTAAAGGTCTAGTTTGGATTGTTAAAAAAATCAGTTTTGTGGCCCATTCAAGTTTGGTTTTGGGCTGTTTTTAAGATTGTTTTGTGGGCCTGTTCAGGTTAGTTTTGGGCTGTGTTTAAAATCTGTTTTGTGGGCCTGTTCAGTTTAGTTTTGGGCTGTGTTTAAAATCTGTTTTGTGGGCCTGGTTCAGGTTAGTCTTGGGTTGTTTTAAAGTTTGTTTTGTGGGCCAATAAATGTTTAGCTTTGGGCTGTTTTTAAGATATGTTTTGTGGGCCATTCAAAGTTAGTTTTGGGCTGTTTTAAGAATTGTTTAGGCCTTGTTTAAAGGGGCTATTTTGGGTTAAATGAGTAGGCTATTTTGGACTCGGTTTAAGGCCAGCTATGGGCCTGTTTTTAAGAGTTTTGACATTACTTGTGATACTTGGAATTTGTGAAATGGGAATGGGATCATTGTGGAAATGAGTGTATGTGAAATTACCCGGGAATCGTTTGAGTCTCAATGCGCACCTTCTCATTTAAATATTGTGGATTTTCATTGGCATCAAACACACGCTCTATCAATCAATGTTTAAAGGTTAAATGTGCATTGAGATGGTTCCTTGGTAAGTCATTAAGTCATTCTCCACTGTCCATTCCATTTCAAGTCAGAAAAATGTATTTGTATTTGTATTTGTATTTGTGTTTGTTTTCTTTGGTGAACTAATTTAAATAGCATCGATGATTTGTTATAAAATCATGTGGTTTTCCATGTTCGAAAGGATTGACCGTATGATTTTATACAAATCACCTTGATGCGTATTTGAACGGTTTACCATAGATATTCGTATGTTTTTCTCCGATTCGATTTGAAAAGAGATTGGAGTATGTTCGTCACCTTCGGGATTTCTTCGATAAGACTATTGTTTGGATAACACTAGTATTTGAAAATAAAAACCTCGAGGCAAGACGGGGCCAGAGCTTTGTAGTGCGAGCCCATGAGCCAAAGAGGCTATGATTTCGAAAATAAAACCTCGAGGCAAGACGGGGCCAGAGCTATGTGGTGTGAGCCCCTGAGCCAAAGGGATTAGTATTATGTTAGATTTGTATCGGTTTGAGTTTGAAAACTAAAGGCACCACTAGGCTTAGGTCACCTTGTCGGGCTGATCACCCGGCTTGGGATCTTTAATCTGTCCGCCAGCTGCAGCTTGGATTCTGTCTGTACCGACCATGGCAACGGTTTTATCTGCCGGTCCCATTTGTATGGCTACGGTTCTGATTTTGATCTGCCGGTCCCATTTGTATGGCTACGGTTCTGATCCTATTTCTAGTACCACGTTCAGTGGCTACGTTTCTGTCTGCTCTTATTACTTCGGTAATAGGAGGATTTAGCTATTTGTGGTCGCCAAGGTTTTATCTGCACATTACTTTAGTTTATGATTCTTGTCGGTTATACTTTTTATGCTTTGATTTGTTTAATGTTTACGATATCGATCTTTATTGTATTGTCCCTACTATTCAGTTTTAAATGTATTTCCAATTATTAAATGTTTTGCTTAGGTGGTTATCTTTTCGAGACATTTATGCTTTAGAGACTGTTCGTTTATTTGTCTTGATATTTATGTTCGGTCTTTCGATCGTTTTATCGTGATTTATTATTATTATTGGTTAGGCTCTTTATTCAGTTTTACGATGATTTCACCAGGTTTTATGTATGTTCTCCTGTTTCATATTATTTGTTTATTTGCTTGCCAGACCGTCGTGTCTGACCCTTTTTGTTTGGTGCCAGTTTCTTCTCTTTATGGTTTTAGGTGTTTGATCAGAGGAGGCGGTGGGACCGCCGGTCTGACGTGAGAGGCTGCCCGTTGATATCATTTAGATGTCAAGTTTGGCACCGGAGTTCGTATCTAACATTGAGGGTAGTATTTCTTTTAGTTGGATATATTGTTGTATGGCTTTATTAGCCTTTTATTGGGTTTGTAATTAAGACATTTGTTAATTGAAATTTGAATATGTGGGAAATAATAGATTTGTTACTACCAGCTCAGTGTTCTATGGTTTACAATTTATGCCAGTCTGTTTATTTGATGGCTATATGAGGTTGGTCGCGTGCGACACGGAACCCGATGGCCACGGATTCCGAGTCGTAACACCATGTTTAGCTTCCGCGAAAATATACTCTGATTGTGTTGGAATGTGATTATCCTCATTCACGCGGATCTTGGGAACTATAACAAAAAGTTTCAAATTATCCCAAAATTTCGCACCCCGGGATCGGATCACTGCAGGGCCCGGTTACGGGGCGTGACAGGTTTGGTATCAGAGCTGGTTAGTTTCTAGGAAATAAAATACTCTAGAGACATTAAGACGTGTGGTGAGGATTCGTTAGATTGTGTCGATTTGTTTTCTCGTGTCTTTGTTTCTTTGGATTTGAGTCGGCTTTTCTTTCAGTTCGGGAGATTTTGCTTGTCTTTTCTTTTTGTTCTTGTTGTTAGGAGATTTGGATGACCAAATTTCCTCCTTAGTGGTGGAGAATTTAAAGTCTCCATGCTCTTGTTCGGTGTCTTTTATCTGTGCTTGTGTCGGAGACTGAGAACCCTCTGGACTTGGTATGTTGTTTTCGGAGAACATCAGCAGACTTTCAGCCTTCAGCGTCTTCATTGTGGTTAATGAGAGAAGACATGTGCATTTTCCCGTCAAAGTAGGACTTGAGTAGTATTCGAAGACCCCCTTTCAGCTAATCAAGGATCGTCATGCAGCGTACCAAGGTAAGTAAATGTGGAATTTTGGGGGAACTCAGACCATCTTTCCAAGATGAAGGACTGCAGGAGACACATTAGTTGGCGATTTTTATGAAGGGAGAAGTGATTCTTAGTTAGTAAGGTTGGAAGCTAGTGCCAGAAACTCAGGGATTTCCCGGATTCGACGAGCCTTGTCATGGATTTGGCTGAGAATTTTCAGGACTTGTAGCTTAGCCAGTGTAATTTTCAGAGATAATATCAAGTGAATGGATCGTTGTGGTCAAGATAATTTTTGGCAGCAGAGGAAACGTTGTGGGCTTCACCGACTTTCAGGGTATTGGATTAGACAACATGCAGGTGCAAGAGTATACCTCAGTTTTGGTGATGTCTCTTTTCGTGGTGAAAATGATTTTCGTGATGTTTTCATCTTTTGTTACATTTTTTCTTAATGTCTATGATTTATCCTTGCAGAGTTTAAACAATGGATTTATGTTTCTTCTTTAAGGCTTATTTTGAATTATAAACTATATCATTATACTCTTTTCATGAGTCACATGATTTTGTTTTCATAAGGTCTTGTGTTTCGAATTTTTGTTTAATCTTTTTAAGACATTATTTTACAATGACCTTAGAATTTCGCTCTTGTTTTAATTTTCTTAAATGTTGACATCTACGTTTCAAAACCTTGACGATTTCAGAATTTTGTATATGTTTGGTTGGAAATGGATTTCAATAAAACTTAAGGTATGGTCATACTACATGAATTTGATTTATTTTTGAAAATCCTAATTTGAGGTTGTTGAGTATTTCAATGATTTGCTGGGTTATGAAAATATGAATTTCAAAACGAATAATGTTGTTTCATGTTCAAACTTTGATAAACTTTCTTTATTAAGTTTTATTTGATAATTTGGAAGTTCAGCTTCTACTACGTTTTAAAATGATGAGATTTAGCTAAGTAATTATTTTAGTCCCTATGTTTAAAATTTTAAGATTTATTTTGCATCGTATGGAATGAGTTGTAATAGCCTATGGTTGGAGTTTGGAGGTGTATGGATTGAAGGGTTGATGGATGTCAAGATGTGTACTAGTTCAGTTGGAGGCAAAGTTGGATTTATGAGAGAGTAAACATCATTCAAGACAGGGATTTGAAGTTTCAGTTCTTCGGGAATTAACATCAGATTTGGCAGATATGTTTTTGTTGATGACACAGTACCAGGGAAGAGATCAAGAGCAGCAGGTAGATAGAATTAGATGTGGACACAAATTCTGAGTACAGCATAGAAAGATTGGAAATTTGGAGTTGTGATTTCAGAATGAAGAAGGATTGACGGTATTCTTGGAGGCCAGAAGCTGATGATGCATTAGAGGAACATAGTTAGAACGAACATATGGAAATTTCAGAATTTTCCGGGTTGAAGATTTTTCAGTAAAGGCATGTCTACGATCACATCTTCGTACAAGTGTCAGGGACACCGTGTGCAGCTTTGAAGGACTTAAGGCACAGAATCTCAAAGTGATAGAAAGAGGCAGAATTAGCAGTTCTTGGACCGACAGTGACTGACGAGTTAAGTAAAAGAATTGATCCGGTGCGAGAACGACAGATGACACCAAGAATGATTGGATGAATTGTTGGACACCAGTTTGGCCAGAGGAGTTTGTTTTCGAGCAGATATGTGGATTAGTGTGAAGCCTTCAACCGAATCAGAATGTTGTTGACCGTGCATCTCAACGTCAGGTTTGATCAGGGGATATCTCAGTTGCCGAGTCGAGCATAGGGTGTCAGTGTTTTTGTTTGTCCTTTGGGTTTTTGGTTTTGATTTGGTTTAAGCCATTTGGAGGACCAAATGGATTCTAAGGGGGGGAGGATGTAAGATCCCGACCCCAGTTCTTTTGTTTAGCATTGTTTTAATCGTGGTTTAGCTTGTTAAGTGAGATTTGATTTAGTTTGATCTTGTTTTTGAGTTTGACTAGACTTTTCCTTAATCTTTGAGATTTTGTAGACCGTTGACTTTGGTTTGACCTTGCCCATATGATTTGTATTTTTATGAGAAATTACTTTTCATTTCTAAAAATTCTGGATTTGACATATTTTGACTCATTTGATGAAGTTTAACAACTTTCATGTTTTGATCATTTTGATTTGATACTCAGAAATCACGTTTTTCGAGAAAAATGGGCAAAAATGACATTTTCACTAAATCTGTCCATGAATTTCGAAAATTTCAGAAATTGGGGAAAATGTACTTTTTGGAAAGTAAATATTTCGCTGATCATTTTTGTCTTCTTCGTCGTTTTCGTTCGGGGCCCGCAAATATTAGTTTCAGCCTTGTGAAGATTGGGGGCCCATGGGGCCCAACCCATTTGTTCTATAAAACCACCATGGGTTTCTTTTCTTTCCCCATTCTTCTTCATTTTCCTACAACAAAGGGGGGGAGATAGGGTTCTCCTCCCAGCCCCTTCCTCTCTCCTCTTGTGTCTCTTGTTCTATGATGCTAAATGGAGGAATGAGCTCCTCATCTTCTTCCCCATCTTTCAAGCTTCCCTTAGATGCCATTTTTGAGATGTTTGAGATAGAGAAGATCCATCTTTCAAGCTCTTCTTCTTGTTTGGAACACCCAAAGGTTAGCAATGGTCTTCTTTTCTTGAGATTCTTGTTCTCCTCTCCATTTGGAGTGTTTTAATCCCATATGCTAGGGTTTTCCTTGAAGATTTACAAATGTTGATTTTTAGGGTTTTCCTTGGGAAAATTTTGGGGTTTTTGTAGGTTTGAAGCTTGAGACACTAAAGCCTTGTTTGAAGAGTAATTTTACTCCTATCTTGATTAGAGGCAAGTGGATTCCCAATTAATATGATGATTTCTCTTGTTTGGTTCAATTTCATGATTTTTCCTCTTATGTGCTAATCTTCTTTTGATTTATGGATCTTCCTTGGATGAGTGAAGTAATATGATGTTTATTTCCACTTATGCTATTGTTTTACATTGTATGGGAAGTTGGCCTCACTTTGTTTACTTTGAAAAATTAGTATTCCTTGTGTTAAGTAGTGTGTTCAAAGAAAGGGAGAAAAACTTTGATCTTTAAAAGTATTGTGTTGGGCTAATTAGAATGGCTTGTGAATGGTGATTGATGAGTTTGGAAGGTCAAGGAAGGGCCCAAAGGATCTAGGAAATTTGTATGAAAGATTGGAAATGGAAAAGATCTCAAAAAAATGGAAAAAAAAGAGAGAAAGAAGCTGCCCGAGCCGGACTGGACAGAGCCCAGTCCGCTCGAGCGAGCCCAGCTCAGCCTGGGGGCCTGGGTTGGGCCTGATCTGGGGACTGTTTTAAACCTGTTTTGGGGCCCAATTGAAGGCTAGGTTGGGCCTGTTTCCAAGGCATCTTTGGGCCTGATTCAAGATCAACTTCTGGGCTATTTTGAGACCTAAGATTGGACTGTTTTATGGCCTGAATTTCAGGCTACTTTAAGGACTGTTTTATGGGCCTGTTCAGGTTAGTTTTGGGCTCTTTTAAAAATCAGTTTTGTGGGCCATTAAAGGTCTAGTTTGGATTGTTAAAAAAATCAGTTTTGTGGCCCATTCAAGTTTGGTTTTGGGCTGTTTTTAAGATTGTTTTGTGGGCCTGTTCAGGTTAGTTTTGGGCTGTGTTTAAAATCTGTTTTGTGGGCCTGTTCAGTTTAGTTTTGGGCTGTGTTTAAAATCTGTTTTGTGGGCCTGGTTCAGGTTAGTCTTGGGCTGTTTTAAAGTTTGTTTTGTGGGCCAATAAATGTTTAGCTTTGGGCTATTTTTAAGATATGTTTTGTGGGCCATTCAAAGTTAGTTTTGGGCTGTTTTAAGAATTGTTTAGGCCTTGTTTAAAGGGGCTATTTTGGGTTAAATGAGTAGGCTATTTTGGACTCGGTTTAAGGCCAGCTATGGGCCTGTTTTTAAGAGTTTTGACATTACTTGTGATACTTAGAATTTGTGAAATGGGAATGGGATCATTGTGGAAATGAGTGTATGTGAAATTACCCGGGAATCGTTTGAGTCTCAATGCGCACCTTCTCATTTAAATATTGTGGATTTTCATTGGCATCAAACACACGCTCTATCAATCAATGTTTAAAGGTTAAATGTGCATTGAGATGGTTCCTTGGTAAGTCATTAAGTCATTCTCCACTGTCCATTCCATTTCAAGTCAGAAAAATGTATTTGTATTTGTATTTGTATTTGTGTTTGTTTTCTTTGGTGAACTAATTTAAATAGCATCGATGATTTGTTATAAAATCATGTGGTTTTCCATGTTCGAAAGGATTGACCGTATGATTTTATACAAATCACCTTGATGCGTATTTGAACGGTTTACCATAGATATTCGTATGTTTTCTCCGATTCGATTTGAAAAGAGATTGGAGTATGTTCGTCACCTTCGGGATTTCTTCGATAAGACTATTGTTTGGATAACACTAGTATTTGAAAATAAAAACCTCAAGGCAAGACGGGGCCAGAGCTTTGTAGTGCGAGCCCATGAGCCAAAGAGGCTATGATTTCGAAAATAAAACCTCGAGGCAAGACGGGGCCAGAGCTATGTGGTGTGAGCCCCTGAGCCAAAGGGATTAGTATTATGTTAGATTTGTATCGGTTTGAGTTTGAAAACTAAAGGCACCACTAGGCTTAGGTCACCTTGTCGGGCTGATCACCCGGCTTGGGATCTTTAATCTGTCCGCCAGCTGCAGCTTGGATTCTGTCTGTACCGACCATGGCAACGGTTTTATCTGCCGGTCCCATTTGTATGGCTACGGTTCTGATTTTTGATCTGCCGGTCCCATTTGTATGGCTACGGTACTGATCCTATTTCTAGTACCACGTTCAGTGGCTACGTTTCTGTCTGCTATTATTACTTCGGTAATAGGAGGATTTAGCTATTTGTGGTCGCCAAGGTTTTATCTGCATATTACTTTAGTTTATGATTCTTGTCGGTTATACTTTTTATGCTTTGATTTGTTTAATGTTTACGATATCGGTCTTTATTGTATTGTCCCTACTATTCAGTTTTAAATGTATTTCCAATTATTAAATGTTTTGCTTAGGTGGTTATCTTTTCGAGACATTTATGCTTTAGAGACTGTTCGTTTATTTGTCTTGATATTTATGTTCGGTCTTTCGATCGTTTTATCGTGATTTATTGTTATTATTGGTTAGGCTCTTTATTCAGTTTTACGATGATTTCACCAGGTTTTATGTATGTTCTCTTGTTTCATATTATTTGTTTATTTGCTTGCCAGACCGTCGTGTCTGACCCTTTTTGTTTGGTGCCAGTTTCTTCTCTTTCTGGTTTTAGGTGTTTGATCAGAGGAGGCGGTGGGACCGCCGGTCTGACGTGAGAGGCTGCCCGTTGATATCATTTAGATGTCAAGTTTGGCATCGGAGTTCGTATCTAACATTGAGGGTAGTATTTCTTTTAGTTGGATATATTGTTGTATGGCTTTATTAGCCTTTTATTGGGTTTGTAATTAAGACATTTGTTAATTGAAATTTGAATATGTGGGAAATAATAGATTTGTTACTACCAGCTCAGTGTTCTATGGTTTACAATTTATGCCAGTCTGTTTATTTGATGGCTATATGAGGTTGGTCGCGTGCGACACGGAACCCGATGGCCACGGATTCCGAGTCGTAACACCATGTTTAGCTTCCGCGAAAATATACTCTGATTGTGTTGGAATGTGATTATCCTCATTCACGCGGATCTTGGGAACTATAACAAAAAGTTTCAAATTATCCCAAAATTTCGCACCCCGGGATCGGATCACTGCAGGGCCCGGTTTCGGGGCGTGACAACTTGATAATGAGGATTAGGAACTTCTTGAGACTCCTTGGTGATGATTTGATGCTTGAGAACCTGAAAGGGAAGGAGAAGATAGACAGTCAAAGACCCTAGCTGCGGGCAGCGCAAGGCTCTCCGATGCCTAAGTTAGCAAGATGGAAATTTAGAAGAACAGAATAATGGCTAGGTATGTTGTGCATACCTTAGAGTGGAGTGGGGGTCCTCTATTTATAGGAGAAAGAGTTTACCCTGGTTGGTGGGGCTAATGATGAAAACCTGGTACTCTTAGGAAGTACAGTCACATCAGCCCATAATTCATTAAATCTTTGTTTAGTCAGCCCATCTTTCATTACATGACGGTCTAATCGGGCCTTACCCTGCTGACTTTTGGGCCTTAGTCCCATCGGGCCTTGCCTAGAGCCATACCCTGATGTGGACGTAACCGCTGGATGTCGTTCTGTCACAGAGCATGGGCAGCTAGGATGGTGACATGCGCATGCCTTGAATCTGTTGTGTATCTTGACGTGACCGAGCTCCTAGAGGAACTAGGTTGTCTGCCCCCGTCTCGGCTAGCCTTCAAGGATAGACTACCGAGGCCAGGAGGCGGAGCCAAGGTCCGAATTGACCGAGGTCGTGAGAGACCTTGACCTGGTTGGCAACCTGGCACGAATGCCAAGGTGTGCGTGGCCGACGTCATTGGAGAGTCTGGTCTCGGCTGGCGCTCTGTCAGAACGGCCGAGCTGTGCTTGACCGAGATTGAGGCTTGATTAACGGTTATTTACCGAAGATAATTGTGATATCGATGTCCCAGGGAACATCCCCACACACCCATCATCCATGACATTCCACAAAACAACAAGCCCTAATGGGTTATCGCTCTCGAAAAAAGCTCGGATGAGAGTGTCCTAGGAGAAGCAATTGGGTTCTTCCATATGGTGGAAGATGGAGCGCGCGTATTGGAGATCGCGGTGGTTAGAGAGAGCGCTGGAGCGAAGAATTTCTGCAGCGACAAGGGGGTCTCGAATTTTGTCCTTTTTTTATGTCTTGGGCGTGAAGTGCTTCACAAAGAAAAAGAATATTCGTGGGTTTAAATACAGGTAGTTGACGATATCGCCAACTTAGTTGACGATATCATCAACTGACGATGATTTCATCAACTAGGGTAATTTCATCCAAAAAATAAGTACGAACAACCAAATGGTGATTTTATTATTATTCTTCATAAAATGAATTAATTGTAATATGAGCTTAATTATTTGGTAAAAATCCCTATATTTTTTGGCTAAAGACTAAGGAAGCAGCATGTTGATTGAAAGGCTCATGGATGTGCAATAGAAAATATGTAATATCAAGCCATTGAAATGATCCTAGACATTGGATTTTGGTCCTCAACATTTAAAGAGAATAATCATCTTTTTAGCCGAAGAGATGAGTCATTTTCAATTTTTTAAAGAAAAAACTGGTCAAAATAACAAAATCGGAGGGTCTCATTTTTATGTGGATTAAGAAATATTATATAACATCAACCATTCAAATAATGCTAGCTTTGGTTTGTGGTGCTTTAAGTTTGAGGGGCAGGGCAAAACTATCTTTTTAACTTAAAGGGATAAATCATTTGAGTTATTTTGTGAGGATATATTGACTAAAAATAGAAAATTGGAGGATCTCATTCATTTTTATTTAGTTTAACTATTAGTCAATGGAGCTTTTAACAAAAATTAAAAATATAACCCACTTTATGAAATTGTGTGAACATATAGGGTCATGTTTATAAAGTTGGAGGGTCTCATTCATTTTTATCTAGTTTAACTATTAGTAAATGGAGGTTTTAATAAAAATAAAAAATACAACCCCCTTTATGTTATTGTGTGAACATACATGGTCCTGTTTATAAAAAAAAAAAGTGCATTCTTCTTCGGATGGTATTCAAACCAATAATCTGAAGACCACGTGCTCAGGAGTCAGGACGCAGCTACAACACTTTATGATCTGAAGATCACCTCTGTTTTCTCTATCCTCCTCTCCACTAAACCATCTATATATATATATATATACTCATCCATTAAAACTGTAGGTGCAGAAAATAATGACCCACAATAAAGGAGGAGCCTTAGAGGACTTATCCGAGAAGATGGTGACTGGGAATGACTGGATACCGTCCGAAAGCCTGAAAGAGATGAACAAACGATCAAAGGACCCTGGCCTGGGCGGCGCAAGGCTCTCCGATGCCAAAGTCAGTGTGGGAACTGGAACAATGGAAGGAGAGGGAGAAGAGAGACAGAGTAACGGCTTTGTGAATGAAATTGTGCGTACCTTTGATGGTGGTATGAGCCTCTATTTATAGAGTTTGGAACGTATCTTTTGGGAGATGAGATATCGTGGTGTGGGTCCCGTGATTCGACAGGGAAGTCACGATCAGCCCACATTACATTAATTGCGGTCCAATCCAGCCCACTATGCATTAAATGCGCGTCGGGTCAGCCCACGTCGCATTTAATGCACGTCTTGTTGGGCCAGATCATGTTGGACGCCTTTGGTGGTAGGGGTACCATCGGATCTGCCCTCGGGCCTTGCCCTGATGTGGCCTCAGCCGCTGGATGCCGCCCTGTCAGGGATCTGGCGAAGATTGTGGGCGGCTGGATGTCGCGTCTGTCCCACTAGCTCGTGCCCCTATCCCTCCACGTGCCTGATGACGTGGGGGATGAGGGGCGCAAGTGAAGGTTCTCTCTTGCTTCGGCTTCTGTCCCGGCTTCTTCAGCCGAGGTGGAGTTTTCTGCCGAGATAGCACCCGGGGTGGCTCAGCCGAGGTGGAGCTCCCCGCCGAGATGGCACCCGGGGTGGACCAGTTCGGCGCTAGTGGCCCGGAGATGCTTGACTTCGGCCGAGGCCTCTGTCCTGGTAGCCGGGGTGAGATTGGTGCCACGTGGATGGCACGCGGACGGCACGTGAGAATGCTTAGCCTCATCTGATGGCTGTGATTAACTTAATCCTGTGGCTCTAGAAATCTCCCCACACAATTGCCCCCTAGCTTTTGACCTCTTAAGCGTACTAGCCTTTAGGGGTTGAAAGCTAGAAGAATCCGTCTGGGGATGCGGCGATCATTGCCTGGTGTCGCTTCAACTGTCCTGAAGCAATAAACGCTCTGTCCTGTCTGTACTGGGAAGCGAGTCGACGGCTACCCGCGTCGCCTCTTTATTGATTGCGGTGTCTTTTTGATGGAACGGGCGCGGATCGCGAAGTCCGCCCTTTCAAATTTCGAAAGCAGCGTGCGCCGAGGGTTTCCTTTCTACAAACAGGGTCGTCTTCTTCCTTTTTTGTTTCTGATTTCTTTTCGCCTTTGCCTTCATCTCCGATTTCTGCTCTGCTGCTGAAGATCTCTCTAGCAAGGACGACCATAGGGCGTGCCAGGATCTGTATTCGAGTCGTCCCTTTCGTCTCTGTAAGTTGCTTCGCGCCTTTGTGTAGCCTTTTCTCAGGGTTTAGCAGCCTGTGGGGTTTTTTCTTTCGCTGTACCCTTCTTTCTAGACATGGGCACCCCTAGGTTCAGTTTAGACACCGAAGAGGGCATAGCCAGATTCAGGGCTGCCTTCGGTATTCCGGAGCGAGTCCTACTCAAACCGGCGGACGCCGTCGACTATGCCACGATGCGCTGGTCCGGCGGCTGGATGCCGTTCCCCTTGATCTCTGTGATCGAGGGTGGGGTCAGGTTTCCTCTGCACCCCTTGCTTAGGGATTGTCTCAGCACCTGGTCGCTTACCCCTTGCCAGCTGATGCCAAATGGCTATAAGGTCATCATGGGCACGGCGAAGCTGAATGAGATTCTGGGGACCGACCTAGGTGTCCACGATATCAAGGACACCTACGATATCTGCAAGGCAGGGGAGGGGAAATATTATCTCCGGGTGAAGCCGCAGAGAAGGGGCTTCGTCTTGGCCTTGGAGGATTCAAGTAAGAATGCCGAGGAGACCGTCTTCTGTGTGTCGGGGGACTGGGAGTTCGGCGATGGCGAAAGTAGGAGGCCGGCGGTCCCACGTCGCCCCGGGACTATCCCAAGTAAACACCGCTCCTTTCTCTTTGTTGCTTTGCTTGATCTCGGCGATGCCGAGCTGACACTCTTATTGCTTGTTGTGCAGAGGTAGGTGCTAGACGACGCCGAGCTGCAAGCGAAGGCTGGAGGAAGAACGCTGCTGACATCAACAAGGTTGAGGGATACAAGGGGCACGAGACAAGGTCGGCCTGGAAGCTGCTCGGGTACGAGCCAAGGTATCGCGGTCATTACAGGAGGACCGGAGTAGCCGAGGAGGACGAGGCGCACCCCGACCGTCCGACCGTTTCTATTGCCGTGCCTGCCGGGATCCCTGTGAACGATCCAGTTGCAAGCCGAGCTGCATCCGGCTCCGAGGCGTCCACTTCAAGTTCGGAACCGTCGAACCTGAGGCAAATAGTGGACGCTTATTCTTTCCGATCGGGAAGCAGACATGGCGGGAAGGTCGAGGGAGCAGGTCGTTAGGGACCTAGCGGCCAAGTTTAGGCGGGGGTCTTCTTCGTCTGCGACGCCTTCTTCTGCCAGCACCCGCGCTGCTTCGAGCTCGGGAGGTGCTGGCGCTACTTCAGCTTCTGCTCCTGCTCCAGCTCCTGCTCCTGCTCCTGCTCCGAGTGCGGGAGTGCGGCGACGCTCGCCGGAGCGCCCAAGGGAGGGGTCCCCGCCTAGAAAGAAGTCCAAGGCTGGGGAGAAGGACTCGGGGGCTGAACAGCCTCCGAAGAATAAGGCCCCTGCGCGGGCCCCCGGAGCCAAGGCTCCTATTGAGAAGAGCGCGCAGGTCAGCAAGCCGATCGGTGGAGCGACCCGCGAGCTGACGATCTCGGTGGGGCAAGGGTCTGGATCGGCCTCCGGACCCCGGAGTGCCCCAGCGCCATGGAGGCCGAGGATGGAGACTCAGCCCGGTAAGCCTTTGAACGTCGAGGACCGGCTGTTGGGGAATGCCGAGATGATCGGAGCTCTCGCCAAGGTCTGTGCTCTGCCAAGAGACATGGAGACGCACGAGAGGTTCGACGATGAGAGCCTGATGGTCTCGGCGTTCCAGGCTAATCTTCTGGTAAGTGTTTGCAACGCTTTTCTTCATTCTTCAAGTGTCTTGGTCGAACCTGACCCTCTGTTTCCATTTGCAGAACGTGCAGAGGCTCCTGACCGTGGTGGGAAGGAGCGATAAGAACGCGACGCGGGTCACTCAGCTAGAGTCTGAGAGGGACAAGCTGAAGAGGGAGCTGGAAGAGTCGCGGAAAGGAATGGAGGGGATGAAGAAGGCCAGCGCTGAAGAGGCTGCTCGGCTGGCATCGGCTCTGGCTGATGTCGCCGAACTTACGTCGAAGGCCAATCATCTGAAAGGCGAGGTCTGGGCGAGGAACAAGAAGACCGCCGAACTGGAGTCTGAGCTGGCCAGATTGAAGGCTGCTAAGGGGACGAGGCTGCGTGGGGAAGTGCTGGCTGGGCGCGCCGAAACGGCAAGGTTGAAGACGGCGAATGCCGAGCTGGAGAAGGAAAAGGCCTCTCTTCAGGCCGAGGCCCAGTCCGCCTTCCAGGATGGGGTGGATCGAGCCACTGAGCTGTACGAGAAGCAGGTGGAGGAGATCACCGCCATCCTGTTCGAGGAAGGATGCCTGGCCGCACTGAGACGTGCGGGGGTCCCTGAAGACCATCCTGTCTATCGGGACCTGCCGAAGTACTCGGACTCGGGTCCTGAGCCGAGCTCCGCTCCTGCAGCCGAAAGTGCCCCAGTTGGAGCTCCTGCAGTGGTTCCTGCTCCGGAAGATGCTCCAGCTGCCCCGGTCTTGAGCGGTGCCCCGGTCGCCAGTGATGCTTCTGCCGTGCCTCAGGGTGAGGCCTCTTCTGCCCCTGGAGCAAATGAGGCTCTGGTCGAAGAATCTCCTGCCAGCGACGCTCCCAGCAAGGTCGCGGTTTCGGCCGAGTCCGCTGGTCCAGCAGATACGGTGATCGACCTAGTGGAGTCGCCGAAGGCACAGTAGCCGGGCTCCTCTTTAGGTTTTTGCTTCATTTTCTGTTTTCAGAGGACTGCGATCCTCCTTTTTGTACTTTGCTCTCTGTTCTGTAGCTTTTGTAACGAAGCTGTTTACAATGAATAAAAAGGAGGAGTTCTGTGATCACCCAAACTGTGTACAATGCTTTTGAGTTCTTTCTTACTTTCCTTGCACTGTTCTGGAACACTTGTGTTTTTGTGCTGCTTTTCTGTGTTTGAGTGATGGCACAGCTCTTTTCTTTTTTGAAGACTGACTTTGGCCGAAATGGCTGGCTTTGGCCGAAATGGCTGGCCTTGCGCCGAGGTGGATCCATACCTTGGCCGAATTGCCTTGCGCCGGGGTAGATCCATCGTTCGGCTGGACTCGGCTAGGCGAGAGTGAGTGCGGCTATGGCCTTCTGAGGGGAGTATGAACCCGGATTTCAGGAATCTGACCTTGGCCGAAATGGCTGACCTTGGCCGGACTGCCTTGCGCCGAGGTGTGAGGGGTTTATGAACCCGGACATTAGGAAACGGCTGAGTGTAGGAACTCCAGACCATTCCCAGGGCGGTAGACCCTTGTAGAGTGGGATGAAACCCTGATTTTAGGAATTCGGCCGAGTGTCCGAACTCGAGGCCTTTTCCAGGGCTGTTAACCCTTGTAGATGGGTGAAGACCCTGAGTTTAGGAATTGGCCGAGTGTCCGAACTCGAGGCCTTTTCCAGGGCTGTTAACCCTTGTAGATGGGTGAAGACCCTGAGTTTAGGAATTGGCCGAGTGTCCGAACTCGAGGCCTTTTCCAGGGCTGTTAACCCTTGAGTGTGTTCCAAACACGGGGACTTTAGGAAAGGCTGAGTGTAGGAACTCCAGGCCAATTCCAGGGCGTATGTACCCGAAGTGTGTCCAAGACACGGGGGCTTTAGGAAAGGCTGAGTGTAGGAACTCCAGGCCATTTCCAGGGCGTATGTACCCGAAGTGTGTCGGGGGCTTTAGGAAAGGCTGAGTGTAGGAACTCCAGGCCATTTTCAGGGCGTAGACCCTTGTAGATGGGTGAAGACCCTGAGTTTAGGAATTGGCCGAGTGTCCGAACTCGAGTCCTTTTCCAGGGCTGTTAACCCTTGAGTGTGTTCCAAACACGGGGACTTTAGGAAAGGCTGAGTGCAGGAACTCCAGGCCATTTCCAGGGCGTATGTACCCGAAGTGTGTCCAAGACACGGGGGCTTTAGGAAAGGCTGAGTGTAGGAACTCCAGGCCATTTCCAGGGCGTAGAGCCTTGATTGTATTCAAAACACGGGGCTTTAGGAAAGGCTGAGTGTAAGAACTCCAGGCCATTTCCAGGGCGTAGAGCCTTGATTGTGTTCAAAACACGGGGCTTTAGGAAAGGCTGAGTGTAAGAACTCCAGGCCATTTCCAGGGCGTAGAGCCTTGATTGTGTTCAAAACACGGGGCTTTAGGAAAGGCTGAGTGTAAGAACTCCAGGCCATTTCCAGGGCGTAGAGCCTTGATTGTGTTCAAAACACGGGGCTTTAGGAAAGGCTGAGTGTAAGAACTCCAGGCCATTTCCAGGGCGTAGAGCCTTGATTGTGTTCAAAACACGGGGCTTTAGGAAAGGCTGAGTGTAAGAACTCCAGGCCATTTCCAGGGCGTAGAGCCTTGATTGTGTTCAAAACACGGGGCTTTAGGAAAGGCTGAGTGTAAGAACTCCAGGCCATTTCCAGGGCGTAGAGCCTATGCTGCCGGAGTCGACCAGAGAGAGATGACAGATTGATGACGGGGCGAAAGCTATTTCCATTGATTCAGAGATTCATTACATCTTTTAGAAATTGAATTTCTTGGGATACAGATGGATACAGAGGACGCCAGATGGATCACGTAATGATCTTCTCCGAATCCTCACTGTCTGGAACCTGGGCTACGCTCTGGTGAACTCGGCCCTCGCTGCCGCCAGCATCTCCTGCCTCAACGAACTCTGGAATGTGGCCCTCTTCGGCCAGCTTCTCCAGATACCACTGCAGAGAGTTGCAGTCCTTGGTCTTGTGCCCGCTACCTTTGTGGTAAGAGCAGTAGAGCTTGCTTCGGCTGCCGGAGGCGGGCTCATTCCTCAAGGGCAGAGGCCACTTGAAGAATGGCTTGGTCTTTATCTTGGTCAGGATACGATAGATCGGCTCCTTGAAGACGACGTTGACGCTCTGACTGGTGCTGGAGGGAGGTCTGGGCTTCCAGGCGCCCCCAGACCTGGGCCTTCGCTTGGGATGGCTCGGGCCGCGATGGCTATGAGTTCGGCCATCGCGGCTATGATGACTTCGGCTGTTGCTCGAGCCTTTGTCATGAATCTGGCTCCGTTTACGGTCCAGATGATTTCTGAGGTCCTCGCGGGGAGGCTGGGCTGTCCTGCTGGGGGCGTCCCTCTTCTTCCCTTGAGGCTCAGAGACCAGCCTCAAGGAGGCAGTTTGCGCTGCCTTCAGCTGCTGCTTGCAGCTCGCGAATCATCTGCTCTTGCCTCTGGAGGAGAGCAGCTTGGGCTTCGAGAACCCCTCCAGTGGCGGGGGGTTGAGCGTGGCGCGTCTCTCCTACAGCCACGGCTTTGTCCTTCCGAGGACGCTCATGCCGACGCTCATCGCGTCTGGGCGGCATGACTTCTTCCGCTGACATCGAGGCTTCGAGTCCCTCTTGGAAGGGGAACTCGACAAAGAGCTGAGAGCCTAAGCGGCCCTCGCCTGCAGACGTGCCTTGCACCGTGCGGGACCGCCCTTGAGGGGGGACGTCCGTTGACGGCATTGGTAGCTCGAGGACTGGCCTCGAGGATTCTCCGCCCTTCCTAGCTTTCAGAGGCATGGCTTCTGGAAGATTGAGGTTAAGAAGGTTGGGAAGGTTGGGATATTACTTTCCCACAGACGGCGCCAATTGTAGGTGCAGAAAATAATGACCCACAATAAAGGAGGAGCCTTAGAGGACTTATCCGAGAAGATGGTGACTGGGAATGACTGGATACCGTCCGAAAGCCTGAAAGAGATGAACAAACGATCAAAGGACCCTGGCCTGGGCGGCGCAAGGCTCTCCGATGCCAAAGTCAGTGTGGGAACTGGAACAATGGAAGGAGAGGGAGAAGAGAGACAGAGTAACGGCTCTGTGAATGAAATTGTGCGTACCTTTGATGGTGGTATGAGCCTCTATTTATAGAGTTTGGAACGTATCTTTTGGGAGATGAGATATCGTGGTGTGGGTCCCGTGATTCGACAGGGAAGTCACGATCAGCCCACATTACATTAATTGCGGTCCAATCCAGCCCACTATGCATTAAATGCGCGTCGGGTCAGCCCACGTCGCATTTAATGCACGTCTTGTTGGGCCAGATCATGTTGGACGCCTTTGGTGGTAGGGGTACCATCGGATCTGCCCTCGGGCCTTGCCCTGATGTGGCCTCAGCCGCTGGATGCCGCCCTGTCAGGGATCTGGCGAAGATTGTGGGCGGCTGGATGTCGCGTCTGTCCCACTAGCTCGTGCCCCTATCCCTCCACGTGCCTGATGACGTGGGGGATGAGGGGCGCAAGTGAAGGTTCTCTCTTGCTTCGGCTTCTGTCCCGGCTTCTTCAGCCGAGGTGGAGTTTTCTGCCGAGATAGCACCCGGGGTGGCTCAGCCGAGGTGGAGCTCCCCGCCGAGATGGCACCCGGGGTGGACCAGTTCGGCGCTAGTGGCCCGGAGATGCTTGACTTCGGCCGAGGCCTCTGTCCTGGTAGCCGGGGTGAGATTGGTGCCACGTGGATGGCACGCGGATGGCACGTGAGAATGCTTAGCCTCATCTGATGGCTGTGATTAGCTTAATCCTGTGGCTCTGGAAATCTCCCCACACAGGCCTTTTTGTAGGGACGCGAACTGAGCAGGGGAGCCCGGCGTGGAGGGGTTGCCTCGCGTGCGGTGCCCACCCAGCTGGTCCCCACAGGGGATAGGCGAGGCCCAGGGCCCCGTGCCTATTGTGTACACTCGGGCTGTAACCTCTTGGCTGTAACCCTTGTGCGTTTGTCCCACATCGAGTGTGAGGGCCTCCCACCCTTGGTATATTAGCCTGAGCGTAACCTAAGGGTGTACCACTAGGTGAGTGTAGTGGTACACCCTTAGGTTACGCTCAGGCTAATATACCAAGGGTGGGAGGCCCTCACACTCGATGTGGGACAAACGCACAAGGGTTACAGCCAAGAGGTTACAGCCCGAGTGTACACAATAGGCGCGGGGCCCTGGGCCTCGCCTATCCCCTGTGCCTTTTTGTAGGGACGCGAACTGAGCAGGGGAGCCCGGCGTGGAGGGGTTGCCTCGCGTGCGGTGCCCACCCAGCTGGTCCCCACAGGGGATAGGCGAGGCCCAGGGCCCCGCGCCTGTTGTGTAACCTCTTGGCTGTAACCCTTGTGCGTTTGTCCCACATCGAGTGTGAGGGCCTCCCACCCTTGGTATATTAGCCTGAGCGTAACCTAAGGGTGTACCACTACACCTCACCTGGTGAGTGTAGTGGTACACCCTTAGGTTACGCTCAGGCTAATATACCAAGGGTGGGAGGCCCTCACACTCGATGTGGGACAAACGCACAAGGGTTACAGCCAAGAGGTTACAGCCCGAGTGTACACAATAGGCGCGGGGCCCTGGGCCTCGCCTATCCCCTGTGCCTTTTTGTAGGGACGCGAACTGAGCAGGGGAGCCCGGCGTGGAGGGGTTGCCTCGCGTGCGGTGCCCACCCAGCTGGTCCCCACAGGGGATAGGCGAGGCCCAGGGCCCCGCGCCTGTTGTGTACACTCGGGCTGTAACCCTTGTGCGTTTGTCCCACATCGAGTGTGAGGGCCTCCCACCCTTGGTATATTAGCCTGAGCGTAACCTAAGGCTGTAACCTCACTTAGGTTACGCTCAGGCTAATATACCAAGGGTGGGAGGCCCTCACACTCGATGTGGGACAAACGCACAAGGGTTACAGCCAAGAGGTTACAGCCCGAGTGTACACAACAGGCGCGGGGCCCTGGGCCTCGCCTATCCCCTGTGGGGACCAGCTGGGTGGGCACCGCACGCGAGGCAACCCCTCCACGCCGGGCTCCCCTGCTCAGTTCGCGTCCCTACAAAAACCATCTCAGGATGTTTTGCAGAAATTGGGGTGAGTCTGTATCGACAAATCGGTCTATTTTCGGCATCCTATATATAGGTAGCACATTCGTCATAGTTAGCAACTCCGTATCAATCGTCATTATCAATATCGTAGGTTGAGATATAGTTGTGAATAGGGGTTGATCTCTTTTGTATTGGCAGTGGCCACATGTTCTAGAGAGCTATTGGGTCTAGATCCCACCTTAATCACGACGGAGCTTTTTGATTTATCTGCCTCCAATTTATAAATAAAAATGGATCTCAATGCCAACAATTGCTAATCTGGAATGGAACAAACAATTGCTAATCTCGAATGGAACACTACAGAGTCTTGGATCAAAATTGGAGAACTGCAAACAAACATATGTATTGTTAAGTCTTGAGGTTAATATCATGCATTCAACATTAAAGCATGCTTTCATTTCTTTGTTATTACAACAAGTGGACATAACTCACTCTGTAGCATCATTTTGAATCTGACCGAGCACGTATTAGTAGACCTAAGAAACTATATTGCATTCAACATCAAAACGTGGATGATTAATTGCTTCCTGTGTATATTGATGTGGTATGGTTGTTTTAATTTCTGGCTCCAAATCATTGTCAATGACGGGCACACCTTGGGATTGACTGTGCTTCTTCCTCTCCCTCTGTTCTCGTCCTCCTCGAAGAGAGATCTACGGAGAGAATGCCTTGGGAGAAGAGGGAGGAGGGGAACTGAGATGGACAAGCAGAGATGTGGTCTGGTTTCGTTTTAGGGATGGGTGGTTAAGCGAAAGAGAAATGGATTGAGGGAGAAAAATGAGCGTGGAAAAGAAAACGTCCGCTAGTTTTGGATTCTTCGTAGCTAAGACTTGTTTCGGAGGGATTTGGATAACTTTCAAATCTTGACCGTTGAACTTTTTCCAAACTAACATGATTTATCATCGCACGTAATTAGACTATTGAGTACAAGAGCAGGTGAAGGGGGTTCTATATATTATTATATTTATATTAAACTAACACTCCTGTTTATAATAAAGTGACACATGCAATTTTCTTTTGGGGTTTGCAAAGTAATGCGGCACTCATGTCTTCGTTATCATATCCCCTAAATTTTTTCTTAAATCATTTCTTTTTTATCTTTATCACCCATGTTGTTTCCAATTATAGCCTAGTTCAACTTGTTATTATCATATCTCCTAAAACTCCTCTTAGACAATCTCTTTCTATCTTTATCAATGGTCATTCGGCCCATTCCTCCAAAAGCTTTTCAAGTAAAAAAACTCAAGACCCAATACCATTTGTCACCCCCAACATCAGCTAGGTGTGGGGTTCACTTCTCCAATCATCAATGGGACATATGTGCTACAATGGACGGCTACCTTGGAATTAGCTTGTTTAGTAACTATTTTCAGGTCCCACCCATATAAGTATTAAGAAGTTTGATCTTGCGCTTACTTTTGGGATGTGACTTCAAGCTTTACTTATATAATTTAATTCACTCATAGGCCTAAAAAGAGATCATTTCCTCACATGTTTAGTGCGCCCCTATCACGTCAAGTGTTTTGAAGCTGGGCAACGAATGGTCATCAACATATCACGGTGGAAAGTGAGTATTACACAAAGTGGGTTGAGGCTGAGTCATATACTGTTGTTTCTTAATCCTTTTACAAATGGTTATTTAATTAATTTATAATAAATTTCATGTATAAGTTTTATATTTATTTATCCATATACCATAGTGGGCAAGCCTGTAGTTTTCTGGTTCTATTTGTAGTTTCATTCATACACATTCCTCCAATAGATCTCACAAATCTTATAGAGGTAAGCATCTCTCTTTCAATTGGATTTCTTTGATATGTATGAATATTGCTTTTATAATGGAATATATGTCAACACAGGGCCTCTCCCGAGCACGCCACCACACCCATCAGTTGGCATCCATTGCCTCCTAAAATCTCTCCAACAATATTCCTAATTTCCTAAAATTCCCTAACTTAAATCCCCCAAATATCTCAACTATTATAGTTTTGTACTTATATATATGAGCAAGGCTCTCCTAAGCTCAAACTTAGGATAAAATCTCGTAAGCTCATGCTTGTGAGGCACACCTTTCGTCCATCAAAATAGACCAAACACATGAACCATCTAAATTGCACGTGTCCACCAAATTTCGGTCAAATCCGAATATACTGGACTGTTGGATTGACTATGTATCGATCTGAATGAACTATTGACCATTAAACTTTTGGGCTCATATGGAGATGATAGAAATCACGGTTGTGGCTGATTTTTTACAAATAAGATCCCAGGGAGTCCTTGAAATCCCCATCCCCATGTGGGTCCCCAGGTAAGGATAATATTCAAGTGAGAACTAGTTCTCACCTATTATATGAGAACTTTTTTGCGGGGCCCAACTAGCAACCCATCAAAACCTAGCAACCAATCGGGAATCCCCAGATAGTCACTAATCCCAAGGATTGGCACACATCCGAATGGATTGAACTGTTGGATCGAGGGTTGAATATTTTTTTGAATATGAAGCCATTAAACTTGTGGGTCACAGATGAAGGGGTTAGGGGCATGGGTTTGTAGTCAAACTTGATACTTGCGGTGGTCTCACATAGATCTTTCTATCCCCCCTGGTCCCATCCCCAAATGGGGCCCACAATTGGGCCCCACAAAAAAGTTCTCATATAATATGTGAGAACTTGTTCTCACCTGAATATTACCCTATAGGTTCCTAATATATATACTCTTTTAAGTATCCATCTCGTATATCGCAACAAAGTCTCTTTCCTTCTTCTCCAAAAGCTATAGGGCCCATTTGGCATCATTCTCGCGTTCTTCCCAATTCTGTGTTCAAATCAAGTTGTGCTAGATCGGGTTGTGCCAAGACTATATTGTGCAGAACTTATTTAGTAAAATAATATTAAACCACTCTATTGAGAATATGATGCACGGACTTGTTTGGTAATATTATAAAAGTTTTATTCAAAGGAATGGAAACAAGAGAGTCATAGGATTTATAATGTGGGATCCACCTTTTATTATTTGTGGTACTCTATTATTGTCATACATGGGACTCACCTATAGAAATTACAATGTGTGACCCACCTTTAAAATTGGAACATGGGTCCCACATTCATAGGATTTACAATATGAGCCCACCTTTATAAGAATTATAATGTGGGATCAACTTTTTTGTGAATGTGATTATTAGACTCACCTTTAGAAATTATATGACACACACCTTTAGAAACTAGAATATGGAGCCCACATTCATAGGACCAACAATGTGGGCTCACCTTTTGTGATTGTAAGCATGTGGCCCACCTTTAGGAATTACAAAAATAGAACCACATTTTTTATGATTGTGGACATGGGACTCACCTTTATAAATTACAATGTGGTGCCTATCTTTAAAAATTAAAACATGGGACACATTCATAGGATTCATAATATAGGCCCACCTTTATAAGAATTATAATGTGGGGTCGCCTTTTTGTGATAGTGAACACGAGACACACCTTTAGAAATTACGACGTGGTACCCATCTATTGAAATTAGAACATGGCCCCAACATTCATAGGATTTACAATGTGGTCCACCTTTTGTTATTGCGACCATATGACCCACCTTTAGGAATTAAAAAGTGGGGCCACTTTTTCTGTGATTGTGGACACAATACCCACCTTTAGAAATTACAACTAGGGGTGCTCATGGTCTGGGCTAGCCCAAACTCGATCTAGGCCTAGCCCGCTTTGGGCCGGGCTTGGATTAAGTGATAGAATGCTCATAGCCCGGCCCGGTCCGGCTTGTGTAAGAAATGCATATAATTTAATTTAATTAGTACTCTAATTCTCACAAAAGTGATGAAAAGCTCGGTTCTGCCCGGTCCGATTGATTAAATGGGCGGGCTCGGGCCTAACTTTTATGGCCCGTGTTGGGCTTGGGCTTGGGTCGGGCCTGGGCCAACATTTCTAAAGCCAGGCTGAGGCTGGATATGCCTTAGCCCGGCCCAACCCGGCCTATGAACACCCGTAATTACAATGTAGTACCCACCTTTAGAAATTAAAATATGGGGCCCACATTCATAGGATTTACAATATAGTCCCATCATTATAGGAATTATAATATGGGCCCATCTTTTGTGATTGTGACCATGTAACTCATTTTTAGAAATTACAAAGTGGTTCCACCTTTTTGAGATTATGAACATGGGATGTACCTTTAAGATACATGAAAGGATTTGGAGTCTCTAAATGGGCTTCTTCACAAGGCAAGAGATAAGTAGGAAACAATTGTGCTAGCAACTTGTTTCTCTAAAAAAAAGTTAACTTTTTTTTCATTCCAACTTTCTTATGTGAGCAGATCAAGATTTTGGGATTCTTTCTGGTGAGATTAAAATCCGGAGTAGTGACTTACACTTACGTACCGAATATACTTTCTGTAGTCTCATCTCGTAGGAACATGGGAACATCCGAATGGCACGATGCCATACACAACTATAGTTTCCTCCTCACACATTTATTTTGAATTTTGGACTATGAAGAGAGGGTATTAAATTTCTATCATCTACTCATATTTGGATATTAGAGAGTTCGGTTCTTAGGATTGAGTTTTCTTGACTAACCTCTTATGATTTACTTTCTTTTTATCACATGATTTATTATGCACTATATATTTATTATTAGTTTTTATAACAGAGGGTGTCCTGCGCCCTTTGGGCCAAAATAATCCCTATGGGCCCACATATAATTAGTTTTACATGATTATATGTTTATATTATACAAGCGTACTATACATACAAAACAATTTTCCATAATAAATCTTTACATTCCAAAAAAGATAACCTAATAAACATTTATTAATATACAATAATAAAAACATGTTCAATAATATTTAATAGTAGCCAATGCAGACCCTAAAAATTATAATGAGTTACAAAATGTCTTAGCATGCAAGGAAAAATGAACTCAGTAAAAAAAATTGATACGCAATTTAATATGTACCCTCTCATTTTTATTGTCTTTTAAAATGAGGAATGTTCATGTCCATCCATCCCTCACCATAGCGTGGGGGACAAATACATAATTGAAAATATCTGTGTGGAAAAGAGGAAAAATCATATATGATCATTTGCATAAAAGAAATGTTCATGTGCAAAGAAAGAAAGCCATGTAAGTGTCCCCGATGGATGCATATGAATATTCTTCTTTTAGAATTTATTTAATTTTTTATTGTGGTAATTATGGTAAAAATCCTCTTTTTAGATACCGAGTTTTTTTTCTCTCTTCGGATTTTATTTTTTTGGAAACTACAGTTTTGATATTTTCTCTAAAAGTATTTACTTTTGATAATTCTTTAGAAGGCTGACATTATTATTGTCTTAGTAGTTTTTTATTTACATATTTATCCTTAGTTTAGAATTGTCTTTTTACTTTTTTGTTATTTTTTTCTTTAATAATATTGGCATGAGCCCTTCAGATCCGTTCTAAAGATTTTTTTTTCTTTAGCAATAACGGTCTGTAACACCCCGTCCCTTAATTCCCTATTAATACTAATTAATTACTTGATTAGTTAGTAAGTGTGTTTAGAGTCTTAGCGAGTCGGATTTATTGTATGGATCACGCGTGCGAAGTCTCGCATGAGTCTGAGTTCATTTGGGTACAGTAGGAGGTAGTTTGTTATTTCGGGAAGTTTTCAGGGGTTTATTTGAGATTATGAGTTTTGGCAAGTTGGGTGCATCGGGTAGATCTCGGCATTTCACAAACTTTAGTCTTCAGTCGCGTTTCAATTCGACGCGTCGAAGAGACCCAAAAATCATTATTAGTAGAACCGTGGACTAAACTATAATTAACTCTTAAAACTAAAATAATATAACACCATCCATCTCTTACTTCATATCTCTCTCATTCACTATTCCTTTTCCACAAAACCCAGCCCCCTCACTGCCCTTCATCATTCCTTCATTGTCGACGGCCACTGGAGCTCCAACGTCGCCGGCGAAGCTTTCCAACTTCTTCCTCAAGCTCCTAGGATCTCACCCATTTACTTTCTTAAGGTTTTCATCCACACATCACTCTAAGGTAGGCTCTCTAAGCTTGTAGACTAGGTGAACCTTCTTCCTTTGGTTTAGAAATGATATAGAGAAGCTCACCCAACCCATTTTCATCCATTTTTGTAGTTGGTTTTAGGATGGAGAGCTTTTACACAAGTTTGAGCTGAAAGAGGATTTTCACTTGATTTCTTCTTGGATTTTCATTTAGCTCTTCATCAAAGGCAAGTCAATTTATATACTATGTTGGATATGTTTGTCTCTCTTTGATTTGTATGCAAATATGATGATTTCGATGACCTTTGCTCATTTGATAATTTAGAAGTTTGAAAACATGACAAATATGTGTAATTGTTTAATGAAATGGATTATGGATTTAATGAATTGATTAGATGGATGAATGGAACTTTTATGGATTGGTTATATACATGTTTTGATGGCTTATCATGTCCATGAAAGAAATGAGGGAAATGACCCATGATTCACTGCAGTTACAGAACCCGGTTCTGTAACCGCAGTGTGCGCGGTCGACCGGCCAAGGGGCGCGGTCGACCGGCGACAAAGAGTCAGGTTCCTCTAGAACCTGACGGATTTTACTGTGGCCATTTAATTTGCAACTGCCGATCGACCGGGGATGAAGGAGGTCAATCGAGACAACTGTGGATTTCCTTTTTAAAAGGGGTGTTTTCACCCAATTTAAATGGACTTTGATGGAACTTTGGCTACCCTTTTTGGACTCATTTGACTTATTATGAGGATGTTTGGAACCGACATTCTTCACGGTTAAATCCGGCTGTATTGGGACTCAACCAAATTCAATCTTGAATGGTACAGGAAAATGGGATACCCTTATTTAAATAAATGCACAAAGATTGTTCGTCCGGGTATCGTGAATCCTAATCCCTTTCGTTGACTGAGTAGGTTGTACGATACTTCAGGTTTAACTCCAGGCTTAGGATTGGATTGTCTATCGCTTATGATTCCGAATTGTACCGTCTGGTATTGTCTACATGTAATGGACATGGTCTATAGCTCTGTTTACTTTACTTTGTTTTGTTTGGGACCACATTGATGAACTTAGATGATGGACTTAGGATCCCTATTGACGTTCTGTTTGTTCTGAGGTTTGTTTGAGGTGTTGAGGCTAGGTGGCTTTGAATGTAAGGCTAGAAGAGAACTACTATTGAAATTTGTTTGAATTCTGATTTGATCTGATCTGAAGCAAAGTAGTTTCTCTATTGTTTGATGAATCTTGTTTGCGCAAAAAAACATAGCCCCTCACTGATTAGTCTGTTTAGGATTCTTTATGTCGGGCACCACTCAGCTGACACGTTCAGCACAGCTGGGACACCACCTCTATGAGGACTGTGAATTATCTGCCTCAAGGCAAGATTGTGAGCCAGAGCCCTCGGGGACCGCCTGTTATCTGTTATTTGAACATAGGTTATCAGGGCCCAATTCATTTAGCATATGTGGATGCCTACTTTCATAGTCTATTTATGATTCGAATGTGATGCATTTCTTTCGATCAAAATGGTATGCATTTCCTATGATTATGTTCATTCGTTCACTCTTATTCGTACTGCATATCTATGGATTTATATATATTGCTTGCCAACCGTTGTGTTGATGATGCTACTCTTGGTGCATACGTACCGAGCTTACCTACTACGGGGAGGAAACGACGGAGGAAGTTCAGGCAGATCAGCCTGATGACTCCGTAGAGTATTATACGGACGGCATTGTCTACCCGTATCGACTCTGTATGAAAGGGCCTTCATGTTATATCTGTTTAGTTTCATCTGTTGGTTCTTTTATCATTTTGATTAGGCCCAGGTTTTTGGTGTGGCCTAATGTTGTAATTAATATTTTGTTAACAGTCTCAAACTTGAACTTGAGTTATGATATTCGGTTTTTGCTTTAAACTATACAGTCTTGAGATACCACTTGCAATTATAAAGCTTATGCTATTTGTTATTTATATTTGAGGAAATGTTTACACCTCACAGCGGTCTTCGATCAAGTTGGGACACAATTGGGGCCAAGTTACATTTGATTAATGTTGGAAAACATTTAATTGGCCCTAATTTCACGCATAACCCGAGATTACGTTCTAGGGGTGTGACAAGTTGGTATCAATGCTTTTCTGGTTTCTAGATTTAAAAAAAAAATTATAAAGCAAAGACGTGTGAGGATTGGTTTTCTTTTGGGTATCTTAACTTTTGTAGATTGTATAGTTTGTATGTTAGATTGAGTCCCATAGGACTAATGTTTCTTATGTTTCAGAATGGCTGCTCGTAATCTGCGCTCTAACAATAGTAACCCCGAGAGCAGCAATGCCAATTCTCAGGATAGTGACTCCATTGAGGGCAGGTTTAACAAGTTAATGCAAGCATTTGTGGCTTCACAAGTAGCCCAAACTCAGAACCATACCCAACAGAGGGAGAATCAGACTAAACAGTAAGAGGATCAAGCTACCTTTCAGGCACAGACGCATCAGGTCTTGCAGAGGCCAACACCGCCAGCCCAAGTCGTAATGCTAGCTCGGGTTGTGGACCCTAATGACATGTATGATAAATTTAAGAGGAGGCCCCCACCAGTATTTTATGGGAATGAAGATCCTATCGATGCTCATGAGTGGATAGTGCAAATGGAGAAGATTTTTCATGTTTTCCAGTGCACGGGCCAGGAGCAGGTACAATTGCCAGCATACATGTTCAGGGGTGTAGCTGAGATGTGGTGGAAATATGTTAAGACATCCTATGATACAATCGATGATGCCACTGCTTAGACATCATTTCAGAAAGAGTTCCATGCCAAGTACATTCCACCACACATCCAAGCATAGAAGCTTGCAAAGTTCGAGACTTTAGTTCAGGGAGAGGATACCGTTTAGGTTTATGAGCAGAGGTTCACTAACCTATCCAGGTTTACACCGGCCTTGGTGAAGACTAAAGAGGATAAGGTTATGAGGTTCATTCGTGGATTGAGACCTGACATTCAGATGGAGGTGAAACCTGTCACTCTACCTACATATGAAGAGAACCTTAAGCGTGCATAGTGGGCTGAGGAGTCCATTAGGAAGAAGACCCTTTATGCACAGCAGATGCAGACTAAGAGTCAAGGTTCATGACAGTTTCAGCAGCAACGTCCGCAGCAACTGATGGATTGCGCTCCTGCGCACTGTTCTACTGAGGTCGGCGGATGTGGGAGTCCGTGGGGTACAACCCTTTCGTAACCAGTGGCAAAGTGGGTATCAACATTTTTTTGTGTGGGTGTGCCAGACTTTCTATTTTACTTGGAATTGTAAGTGGTGATCCGGAGATCGACCTTCGTAAGTAAAAAGGAAATCAACTTGTTTCAAGTTTTCCATTGCACATATATTTAAGAAAAGAGACATTTTCTTGATTTGCCGTGAAAGGCGATTTTTTTGGCGTTTACAACCGATTTTGGCGTTTATAGCCGATTTACAATTCGTATCAATAATGAAAGACAAGAGTTGTGATTTTTGTCTCTTTTAAAAAAAATACAAAATACAATGAAAAGCAAGAAAAAGAGGATCTAACTCCTTAGGAGATCGTGGGGGACTCATTCAGATTGACGGTCGCAAGCCATGTGTGGACTTCGCCATCATCCATGCAGATGAGAACAGAGGATGCTCTTGATTTGCTTGGCTTGGCTATAACCTCAGATTTTTAGAGGACAAAGACCAAGAGGAGGTCCAATGTCCAATAAAAAGCTAAGTAGACGAGCTGAAAAGCACGTCTAAGCCATTGGAGGCAGAAGGAGAAGGCAAGGACCTTGGGGGGTGGAGAAGGCAAGGACCTTGGGGGTTACCCCCCAAGGGACTTTTGTCACCTTGTAGCGGTGGTCGGTGCAGAACTTTCATAGAAGTTTCTCTCTTTTTCTTTCCCTCCGATTTTCTAACTGTATTCTTCCGGATTTCGAATGCTTTTTTTCCGATCTCGAATGCTTTTTTTCGGTATGGAATTCTTTGGAATGCTCTCCTATTTATAGGCTCTTCGTAGCCATTTAGGAGGATTTATGGGCTTTAATTGTCATTAAGCCGCATAATGGGAGGAGTTAAAGGGGTTTAATTCCTTTATTTCATAACTCCTAGACCTTGGGTTCTGATTGGTCGGTGGACATTAAGGGCATTTAATCGCCTTTAATCGCCATGATGGGAGGAGTTTCATGATTTAAATGCCAGGAATCTCTAGACTTGTAACTCCCATTTGATTGCTTATGATTGGGCCATCCAAAGAAATGAATTCATGACTGCAATAAAGCTAGCCAGTTAATTACATTAAGTGGTCGCCGAGCAGTTGAAGAGTCGCGAGCCTTGCCGCATTTTTTGGAGTTCTTTTGGCGATGATCATCAATGGATCTACATGTTGATCAACATCAGATGACCATGTAACTTCAGACATTGATAGCTAATAGCAGGCCGGTGACATCTGCCCTGTTGATTTCTCAATCGATCGGCTAGAAAGTGCACTTTTTTGTCGACCAGTTGGCGATCAATGTTGATTTTGATACTCTTGAAGACGGACCCGTGATTTTGACGGATTTCGACGGATTTGGTGTCTCAAAAGTCAGCATTTTGGAATATCACAAGGGTTGGAAGCTTTGAAACGTGAAAAACAACGGAAAACGGGCCTTTCCGGGGCGAATCAGGCGATTCGGGGCTCCATGGTCGCCAGCAACCATGGGCCATGGCTGCCGGCGACCCTGGGGGGATTTTTCCCCTTTGGTTCCCGTTTTGCGACCGTTTTGATGTTTTTTTCCAATTCTTTTTTCTTCTGTATTTTTCTTGCCCTTTTTGCACATTTATTAGCTTGATTTCCCTGTAGAAAACTTGACAGAATCCTTGCATTTTGGGGAGCAAGGTTTCTAATTTTCCGGGAAAGCCGAAGACTTTGTAGCGTAGAGCTGCCGATTTTCCGTCAGAAGCTAAAATTAGGCCAACGATGTCGGAATGACCTGAAATTTGAGGTGAAGTCTCCTGAGCAATAAATAAGACCAACCATAGGCTTTTCTTTGAGTTTTGAGACCGTATGGGGACATGTCGACAGTAGACTTGATTTTATCGCCAGGAAGATGTTGCGCCTTGATGTGCGGTCAATCGATGTCTGATTGACATGAAATTTGACAAGGAACCTATTGGAGTCATTTTGAGATGATCCATAGGCTGTGTCTTGGAAACCATGGTCTCGGGGAGCTTCGCCGCCGAGAGACCTGATTTGGCTTCCGAGGGTCAAAGTCTGGTCAAATGTTGCTGAAATGACCTGAAACTTGACGTGTAGCCCTTTGTAAGCATCTCGAAGCTGCCCATGTGCCCTTTTTGACGATTGATGGCCTCGGTGGTTCTCACCGCCGAGAGGCTTGATTTAGCTGTTCGAGGGTTGATGGAGGGTCAAACATTGTCGGTTTGACTCGGAACTTGACGTGGAGCTTTTTGGATGTATTTTGAGATTATCCATAGGCTCTGATCGAAGATTTGGTGTCTCCGATGCTGTCGCCGTCGGGAGCTCCTATTCAGCTATCGGAGAAGCGAAGTTAGGCCAAATGATTTTGAAATGGCCCGAAACTTCTTGTGTAATCCTCTTTTGGCTGTCTTGAAGGATCTTGTAGTTTTTGTTTGATTCTGACAAGATTTGATTTTTTGATAAGTAGCATCGTCCATTTGTGGTAGGCCGCGACTTCATGTAGCTTTCTTGATGTTGAAGAGGCAAATGGACATTTTTTGTTTCAACAGCTACCATATCAGCAATAGTGCCCACAGCAGCAGTCCCAGCAGCAGGCCAAGCGGCCTAGGACAGTTCAGGTGCAGAGGTTTCGTTGTGAGCATTGTCACAAGAACCACCCGACAGCGGAGTGTAGATGGGTCACAGGAGGTTGCTTTGAGTGCGGTTTGATGGGTCATCAGATTAAGGATTGTCCAAAGAAGAATGGGCAAGGTGTGAGGACTGCAGCTCCTCCTAGGCCACCAGTAGCAGCACAGCCTTTGAGACAGGCACCACAGCAGCAACAATAGCAGCTTAGACTTCCAGCACCACCATAGAACAGGGGGCAACAGAGGCCCCAAGGACAGCAAAGGCCTCAAGGACGGCAGTATAGACAGCAGGGATAGCAAAGACCTCAGGGACAGTGGTATAAACAGCAAGGACAGCAGATGCCTCAACAACGTGGTCAGCTTTATGCCTTGGATCACTAGGAAGGCGAGGAAGTTAGAGGAGTAGTGGAAGGTACACTCTATATTTCAGATGTACCTGCTAGAGTCTTATTTGATTATGGTTCCACACACTCTTTTGGGTCCCCTATATTTGTTGCATGCTTGGTGGGAAACATAGCTCCATTACTTTATATCTTGCTTGTTAGTACTCCCTTAGGGAAAACAGTGCAGTGTGAATCCTATTTTCCAGCATGCAAAGTGCAGGTGGAGAACCTTATTCTACCTGCAGATTTGATCATCCTAGGGATGAAAGACTTTGATGTGATACTAGGAATGGATTGGTTATCCACCTACAGAGCAGTGGTAGATTGCTTCAACAAGACAGTCAGATTACAAGTGCTGGCAAACAGTGTAGAAATTGTTCGAGAAAGGAAACCCATGTCCACTAGAGTCATCTCAGCCTTGAAGGAAGATCGATTGATTAGAAGTGGATGTGAGGGCTATGTGGCATTTATCACGGAGGATAAATTATCCAAAGCGGTGGAGGATATTCCAATTGTTTGCTAGTTCCCGAAGGAGATACCTGGATTACCACCGGTTCAAGAGATTGATTTCACGAGTGAGCTAGTGCCAAGGACGACACCGATATAAAAAGCACCATATCGTATGGCTCCAGCGGAGCTAAGGGAGTTAAAAGTCCAATTACAGGATCTCTTGGACGAAGGATTCGAGAGACTGAGTGTATCACCATGGAGTGCACCGGTTTTGTTCGTAAGAAGAAGGATGGATCGATGCGTATGTGTATAGACTACAGGCAGCTGAATCAAGTTACGATCAAGAGCAAGTATCCGTTTCTCGGGATAGATGAGTTGTTTGATCAGTTGTAGGGAGCACAACATTTCTCCATGATCGATTTGAGATCAGGGTACCATCAGATACATTTCAGGGATCAGGATGTGTCGCGACCCCGGACCGGGCTAGGGGACCAAATCCGGGATCGGACGAGTGATGCCGCGCCACGTGCATCTCTTTGGTTGGCTAATCCGCACATGGACTTAAGAAAACATTTTTATCCGTGCACGTGATTTCCCACAGGGTTCCGCGGTGAGGATTACACATCCAAACCATTCACATATAATCATGTCAAGTACACTTTTGAAATAGCGGAAGCGTGTACTAAATCATGTAAGCACCATTCCATTTCACAACAACACCGATTTATATTTAGTATGACAAGATATCAGAATGAGCAATGATCATTAGCATATTTCCCCAAAAGAATAAAGTTAGAGTTTATACAAAAGATCAGTTTGTTAATTGCCCCAAAATTTAAAGGCCAACAACGGCCAGTACAACCAATAAGTAAACCCAAAAGGTGTTAATCAGAAAGTTCCCAAAAAGGTGACGAATCTCTAAGCCTGGATGGATGTCTACATGACATCATCAGCTTGCCACTCAACTAGCTGTTGCGGTTCACCAACCGCCTCCTCGGGTTCCACCGCAAAGGCAACGGGTTCGGGACCTAGGTACCAAAATAAATGGATCAGACACGACGGTCTGACAGGTGGGTGAAAAGATATAACAATTACTTAAAACAATGATACATTTGGAAAAACATTGAAACCTGTACAAATAATGAGTTGCATAAAAGAAGATACCTCATTTGTAAAAGATACATATGCAATAAAACATATAAGGGTATCAATGAATCGGGAAACTGTCAAGATGGCAACCACACAAAAGCTAGATCCTCTCACACTAAAGTGATGAGAGCACATAACCTACGGGACACTGACCTCAGTCACACAAGGTGAGGAGAGTCAATGTAAAGATATTATAATATACATATATATATACTCTGCGGGACCACGGTAGCGAACCGGGTAAAAACATCTACTGGATTCAGACTGCAGCTGACTATACGGGAGGGGAAGGATCTCCAAGTCGGTGGATCAAACCGACGAGGTCGTCCAAGCTTAGTGGTGCCGACTCATAGGTCAAATGCGGAAAATCAAAACAAGTAAATACATATAACGGAATAGGGTACCCGTAGGCACAAAAGCATATTCACATCAGGACAAGCATATACGGGTTAGCAAAGGCTAAGCACATTTTCAAATACTTTCAGGACAAGTCTAGTTATAAAACATGAGGTTTCATATGTACAAATGAAATTCGGGTTTAAATAAGTATAATCATTCAACAATACCTCGGGACCAAATCGTCAAACGTATATACTTTGAAATCTCATGCCGATCGTGCGTTTAGGTGGTACCCGATATTTAAACGACATTAAAGATATCAATGTTCGACCGAGAAGGGTCCACAAGTGATTGGAATAGAAATCCCTTTTTCATTCTCTTCATTTCCAAAAACCTGGGCAAATTCGGTTACCTGAAGGTTGGCCCGTGGCAAGCCTCGGAAGGGTTCGGCGGTTAGCCGCCTGCTGACCGCGAGGCTGACCGTGGATTCACCTGATGGATTGCAGCTCTCGGGATTTGTAACCGCGCAATTGCGGTTGTCTGGCGGTTAGCCGCTGAGGAGCTCGGCGGTTAGCCGGTAGATGATCGCGAGGGTGACCGCCCTCTGGAACTGGAAATGCGATCGTGGCTTATGCGGTTAGCCATAAGGCACCATGCGACTAGCCGTCGGGTGACCGCCAGCTGACCGTCGGCTCCGGAAATTCCATATCAGTTGCAGTTTCAGGTCCTTTCTTTCCCATTTCATTCTTCATTCAATACCACCCCTTCACTGCAAAAAACTGAGCTAAAAGCTCCTTCCTTCCATCAATCAAATCTCCGATTCCACCACTTCAATCCCACCATTCAAGCACATGTAATCTTCCATCAAATCCTCTCATTCCATTCACACTAAAACATGAGAAATCCATTCTAATTTAGATCAAAATTTCAACCAAATAAGCTATAACATTTTTCCAATATAAACAAGAGAATTAGGCTAAACATCATGCATTTCCAAAACAATGTGAAATATCAATATATAATAGGGAAACATCATACTTTTCATAAAACATGCAATTATCAAATCATCCACTTGCCTTGGGTCCAAGCTAATGTAAATCACTTCTAATCACCACTCCAAGCCTCTAGCAACAATCTAAACCAAACATCCTCAAATAGAAACCCTAACACATCAAAATCAATCGAAACGAAACAAAAGAACTCTCAATAATCGAGGTTGGGCTTCCCCAAGACCAAAACGACAAGAATCTAGAAGATAGAAGAGGTTTCTTACTTATATAGTTCTTAAATGAGCAAGGAGAAATTTGAAGTCGCCGGTTTGCACTAAACATTGTACCAAACGAAAGCTCTTGACGAGGGGAGAAATGTTTGTGAAGACCTTCCCTCGATTTGGTGAAGTTTTGAGGGGCTAAAGGAGGAAGAAAATGAGAAGGAGAAGAAAAGACCGGTGGCTACTGCTGGGCTCTCTCTCTCTTGTGCAGGAAATTAGGGTAAAGGAGAGAAGAGGGAAGAAGGGTTTCCCCTTTATAAAAAAAGGTGAAGTGGGTCCCACCACTTAAAATAATTCTCAGGCTCAAAACATCGATTTCGGGACCTCAAATGAATTCGACGAAGAAGACAAAGTTGCTCGACGAAATTTCTAGTTTCCAAAAAGTATATGTTTTACAAGTTTTGGTGATATTGAAAATCATGTCCAGATTTTTGAGTAAAAAGACTATTTTGCCCTCAAATTGTGAAAAGTCGGGTTTCGGGCTCTCGAATGAAAATGGGGTCAACATGAAAGTTGAAGATAATAATAAGATAAGTTCAACGGGATTAAAAACATAATTTTTAGGAAATCACGAATAATCCCCAAAGCTCACGCAAGATCGCATTAAGAACCCCCAAATGGTTCCACAAATCAAGAAAGCTCTCAAAATTCCCCAAAACTATTATAAATGCTATTCTAACCCAAAGCTTAACCAAAATCCACTAAACACACTTAGAGCTAAAATATAACTTAATTAATACTAATCGAGGTCTCTCGGGTCGGGGTCTTACATCCTCCACCCCTTAGGACATTTGGTCCTCCGAATGGGAATTAAAAACTCACCTCCGGTAGTAGATGCGGATACTTTTTCTGAACTTGATCTCATAGTTCCCATGTTGCTTCTTCTGGTCCATGATTCTCCCAAAGCACTTTGACCCACTGAATAGTCCAAGTTCCCAACTCTTGTTCCTTGGTGTCAATGATCTGTTTAGGCTTTGTTAGGGATTTTGTATATTATAATTTGATGGATGCATTATTCATTTTAATCATCATTTGAAGTTTCACACATGCATTGTTTTAGAAAATCTTGAAATCTTGATTTTCACTTGCATGGTTTTAAAACTTTCAGAATTCGTGTTTCATGCATATTTGTGTTTTAAACTTAGATGCATTTAGTTTGAAAAAGAATTTTTATAAATCAAGCTAGCCAACGTTTTAAAAGTTTCAAATCAAATTTGACTTTTTTTTTGGTTTCATGATTTTAAAACACTTAGATTGATTTAAATCATGTTTCCATGCTTGATTCCATAGCCTAAAGTCCCCACAAGAAAATCTCTTTAAAATATATATTTTTTGGGGAAAACGGGACTTTTACCGGCGGCCAATATATCACCTTTACCGGCGCCTACGACCGCCGCTAAAAGCATATTTTCAAAAAAAAACTATGACCGTTGGAAGGACTTATACCGGCGGCTGATATACACTTTTACCGGCAACCCCGGCCCCCGCTAAAAGCATATTTTACTAGCCGTTGGCAACATTTTTGTCTATAAAAAGGGGCTTTTTCTTTGGGAAAATTAGTTGAACTTTTGAGGAGTTTTGAGGCCAAAAAAGGAGGATGTTTTAAGAGCATTATTGAAGGGATTGTGGGCCTATTCCATTGATTCAATCTTAGACTCTTCTCTAATGGGTATGCTCCCTTTTCTTTAATTATATCATGCTTTGTTTTAATTATTGGTAAATGAATTTTAGCATGATAACTATGATGTGTTGAATCCTTTATCATATTTAATCTTGGATTTATTTATGTTGGATTCTTCACTTAATTCAAACCAACTTTGTTTTAAAAACTTCATTAATCATGCTTTGCCAAAACATTTGATTTCTTTTATAGCATGATTCATTTACTTGGTTGAATCCTCATTAGTTGTTTTCAATCACTTTAGAACATTAGTTAAACTAGTTTGTTTTGAAAACAACTATGCACATGCATCACATGTTTAGTTAAGTAGTTTCATACAACTTGTGAGCTTTTGATTATCAAATCATCAACAAGTTAGTTTTTATACATGTGATTTGCATTTCTCTTCAATCAAATTTTTTATGTGCCTTAAACTTTTAATTGCATTAAGCATATATTGATTGGACTTATTTTAAAACTTGATTGAAGTATTCACACACACACAACATGAGCATTCATATTTGCATTTCATAGTACTGTTTGTGTGAGTTGATTTTATACTTTCATATCCGCCTAATTAAGAGGCAATTTATTGAGCTTAATTGTATCTCTTAAGAGTGTTTTGTGAAGATACTTCCTTGAGAGAAAATCTATTTATGCAAAGGTTATTGCTTAGCCTAAGAAAAGCATTATGTAAAGGTTATTGCTTAGCCTAGAAAAGCATCTTGTATAGGTTGTTGTTAAGCCTAGAAAAACAACATTGTAGAGGTTATTGCTTAGCCTATTGAAAATTATATATAGTGGAAATCCGATGGGATGTAGGAACACAAGCCGGTAGTAGACGTAGGCATTGAGGCCGAACCACTATAAATCATTGTGTCATGGTGTGTGCTTTGTGGTGATTCTTTTCATTAGCTTCCGCACTTTAGTTCTATATCATCACTTGTGACTAGTTATTTTAAAAAAGTTAAATTTTGTCATAATTGGTCACTAATTCATAGCTCACCCTATTCACCCCCCCCCCCCCCCCCCCTCTAGGGTTTGGATCCCGGACTTTCAATTGGTTTCAGAGCGGGTTACTCCATTATAGGGCTTAACAACCCAGAGTTGATCCTTAGCAAGTCTAGGTCCCCCAATTTGAAATCCTATCGGAGTAGGACTTTCAATTGGTATCAGAGCCTCGTGCTCTATTTTAGGATCAAGTGTTTGGAACTCTTGATTAGGTGTAAAAACCTAGAGTTAAAATCCTAGTGTTGTGTTTTTATGAAAATCATTAGAATGGATTCCACTATTTTAGAATGTGTAGATTCTTCTAGACCCCCCCTTCCCACAATTGGAGATTCAAACTTTGAATTTAATGAATCTCAATTTGAATCAAAAGAAAAATAAATTGATGAGAATGAAGATGATATTCAACGAGCTTATGATGAATTGCATACTTTGTACTTAAAGCTTGTCAAGAAAAATAAAAAATTAAATGAAGAATCTAAAAAGCTAACCAAAGAATTAGTTTCTTCAAAAGATGAACTTAGAGAGAAAGAAGAAGTAATAAATTGTGTAGACTCTAAGTTTATGATCTTTTTGCATAACCTACATAATATTAAAGATGAATTAAATGAATCAAAGATAGGTTATGATAATCTTAATAAGGAAAACTTAAAACTAAGAGATCAATTACAAAGCCAAGATGAAAACATTAACAATTTAGAATCCAAGTTGACTATCACTAAGGAAAATTTATCTAATGCTCAAAACAAGATAAAACTCTAGTACTTGGATCTAATGTTATTAATGAAATTAAATTCGAATTAAAACTTGCCCATGAAGAAGTAAACAACTTTAAGGGAATTGAAAATGAATTAACAAAAGTTAAAAATGAAAATTCAACCCTTAAAAACCAAGTCACTCAACTTGAAAGTTACAAACAAAAATATGAGTGTAAATTTACCCAAGGTGAAGATAAACTTGAAAAGTTATTTAAATTGGGTAAATCTCAAAGAGATAGGACGGGTCTTGGATTTGATAGGCATATTTCACATGACCCTAAATTCACCAACACATTTGTGAAAGGTGAGTCCTCATTCTCTAGCACTCACTCTTCCTTGCCCATGACTAAATGTAATTATTGTGGCATTGAAGGACATTTTAGGTTTGAGTGCAAACTAAGAAGAAGCCATGTGTCTAAACCTATCTATGAACCCAAGAAAGGAAAATCAAACTCTATGATGGATAAGACACTAAAAATCAAGCAAGACTCCAAGAAGACTAAACAAGTCAAACCTATTAAAAAGGAGTCTCCTAAGATAGATTCTAAAAAGGTTAAGGGGGTGTTTGGATAAGTGCATAATATAATATCAACAAGTTTAAATATTGTAAGATTTCATTATCATAGAATAAAATAGTGTCATATTATTATATTGTGTCACTTATGGTGTTTGGCAATCTTCACAGATTCTAATATACCTTTGAAGCGTTTGACAATTTATAAAAAAACTCACAAGATGATGTACCAAATAAGAAATGAAGAGAATATAATCAATTAACCCAATATAGGACCCACTAATTAGTAATCACATGTGTTAATAATCATGGTAGGACCCATCTATTGGAAAAAGAGATATAAGATTAAATTAAATCGTGAGATAAATCATGAGATCCAAGCAATGTTGTTTAATTAAGGTGGGTCCACCTAACGTTGGTAGCTATACTATATACATCTAATGGTGATTATCACAAATGGCCATATCGAGCTTTTTTAGGAGAAATCATTGTGGGACCCATTTGATGTTGTGGTCATATTAACGGTAGGAGAGCAATCAATAGTGGGACCCATTTAATGATGGCAAACTGATAATTACAATCACACAATTCAATCTTGGTAATCATGGGATCTGGCTGATTTTGATAGTATGGGACCCACCTAATTGTTGGTAATCACAATGAAAGCCCCGAGCGTGACATTTGTAGGACCCACCTAATATTGATAATTAACAAGGGTTATGTAGTCGTGATATGGCTATAGGACCGCACATTAAATTTGTAAGCACTGTGGGGCCAATCTAATAGTGGGACCCATAAATGTTAAAACTTATAGTGGGCCATTATAATTAATGGTTGCTCATGATCTATCATATGGTTTTTACTCAAACTCCCCATTTGTAGTTAAAAAAGATTTTCTAAAGATTATTTTATACAGCATATCCTTGAATAATGTAATATGAAGGTTTTTGGAAGAAAGTTGGATATTGTAAGATACTTTCTAAGTTATCCAAACACCTCCTTTTTAGGTTAGTAGATTACATTCTAAACTAGTAGATAATATAACAAAATATCTTAAAATATCTTGTTTCCAAACACCCCCTAAACAAGTTAAACCAAAGATAAAAGAATCTATCAACAAAAAGCTTCTCAACTTACCTCCCTTAAATCAACAAATGAAAGAACTTTTGAAGAAAGTTACAAAGTTAAATTTAAGATTCAAAAGTCAAATAAAGGGAGAACATAAGAAGAAAAGAAAATTAAATCAATTCCCTAAGAAACAAACTCACCAATTTCAAGAGACTAATCACCAACCTAAGTTTAAATTATTCAAATCTCATGGTAATAGGTCCAAAATTTATCAAGTCAAATCTCCTAGAGTTGGTGGGACCTCTAAACTAGACCTCAAAGATCAACCCTCTCAAGACCTTAGGTGGATTCCTAAAGTTAGATTATTAGACAAACCTTAAGGCCTTGAACCTCATTGACCAACCTATCCTTTATAGTTTAAATCCTTTTGTTGGTCATGATACATTTGCATTTTGTTCTTTCATAGTGACATTTCTTAAAATGCATTGTTTCCTTATGATTAATAGATTTTATCTTCATGTACTTCTCTTGTTACATATTATGGTTTTCAAAATCATTTGATTATAATTTCCTCATGATAGATTTGCTTTTTGCTCTTATATAGTTATATCACTTGTATTGCATTTCTATATATGATCAATTGATTATGATTTCAAAAGCTTTCATAGCTAGATTATTCATGATCGATTGTTGTTGTAAAATCATTTGTATGGATGTCATAGTTAGATTATTATGAAAAAAAAAATGATTTGAAATAATTTGGATTTTCCATGGATTTCTAAGTTATACTTTCATATGGAAATTAGTGTTTTGAAAAATCAACTTGTATGTGTTTCAAATAAGTTATATCTTTTTAAAATGCAAGTTGAAAAATGATTGTGTCTCATTGATGAGATATGATTATCAAAATTGATTTTTATTGTATGCTTACTAAGTTAGTTTCTTGAAATGAAATTCAATTCTTTGATATACTTGAGATTCAATTGGTTAGAGCCTTATAATTATACTTTTCATTTGAGTGTATTTTCCAATTGATATCAAGTCATGTTTTAAGTCAATTTGTATGAGCCTTATTAGTTATATTCTTTAGAATACAAATTGAAAATTGATAATGTGTTATCTTCAAAATCATTCTTTCTATGCTCATTGTTGGATTTTGTTTATTGAATTGATTTGAAGTTTGTAGAAATGGAAATGCTTTAAAACACCATTAGTTATATTCTTCAAAGCATGTTCCATGTTCTCATTTTCTTATGCATTTGGTTTTATCATCTTAGAAATGGAAATGAATGTTGTTACAAACAATCTGCTTCTTTGCTCTTCTAGTTACCTTCTTTTACGAGCAAATTGTTTTGTATGTCTTTTGGATCATGAAATAGATTTGCTTTCTATACATAGTCTTGTGCATCTTTTCAATGCATAAGTGATAATGTTTCATGATTCTCATAGTACATTTGCTAGAATGGAGATTTTACATATTAGATCTTGATTTTAATTGATCCTCTCTATGCAAATGTCTATTAGTTTCTTGTATGGTTGTGCTCTTAGTTATATTCGTAGATACCATACTAGAACTCTCAAATCCATCTTTTGTGCTTTCTAGTTATTATTTTAAATGGATGGTTATGTGTTGATTAATGTATATTTTCTTAATGATGACATCTTTATACTTGTTTCAACTTCATAGTAGTGTTCTTGATCATATGAACCTCTTTGAAATCCATTCCTTGTATTTTATTAGTTATATATATTGTTTGATGAATTTCTTAGATGATAAATTCATATGCTTTGACACTTTGTAAATTGCATGTTCTACCAAGTCATATATTTTCAAAATGCAATTTCTCATGTTCATCACTAAGCTCATTAGTTATATCAATAAAAGTGATGAATATTCATATATGATGCTTGATGAAATTTTGTGTTTGTCACATTCTATTAGCATCATAATTTTCATGTTTGCCACTTCTCTTGCATTTATAGGTAAATCTCATGACCACCATGTTTATGTGTTCATAATTTTTGGCTGGTTAATGGTTGAGGTTGGCTTCATGATTGAACTTCATTTCATTCACCTTGCACATGATAATCATATTTTATGTTTGGATGAAATGATTTCAAAACTTTCATAGCATAATGATTTTCATAGTTATATTGTTTGTTGCTAGGTTTAATAAACCCTATTACATCATGGATAGCTCTATTTTGGATTAATCCTAATAGTTATATTCTTTCTATCTCCATTTTAGAGTGATTGAATTAATAGTCATATCCTTAAATCTAAATTGGTGCTTTTATTTTAATTGATATCCATGATTGCTTTTCTCCATGGCCTTGCCATTTATATTGGTAATTTGATCATATTGAGCTTTATAGTCAATTATTATTATCAATTAATATCTAGTCCTTCTCTTGAAGTTAATACTGAATTGGTTAAACCATCTTCTTCTTGCACCAAATAGTTAAATTCTTGTTAAAAGTTTGACAAAAGGAGATTATGGATTGAGAGGCAGTGTAAATCTTCTAAGGAAGTATTAGTTTTGATCAAATTTACCCTTGCATTAGCTCTTTACCCTTATAGCTATCTACCCATGCATGATACCATGTTATGTATTTCATTTTCGAATTCTTTTGTTAATAGGTGCAACTAAAAGGTATTTTCCTTGTTTCATGTGTGTAGGTACTACTTGAAGCAATTCCTATCCCTCTTCAATTGGCATTTTGCAATTTAATGGCAAAGGGGGAGAGAATACTCAAGTTGAATGTTGCAGGGGGAGAGAATACTCAAGTTGAAAAAGGGGAGATATTGTATTATCTTTCAAAGGGGGAGATAATGCATATCTTGCCAAAGGGAGAGAAAGCATGGTCAAAGGGGGAGAGAAGATAGAAGAAATCTTGGGAGCTAAAGAAGATGCTTGGCTGAAGAAGAAAAGAAAGCTTGAAGAATGATCAAACTCCAAGCATCAAGGAGAAGAATGAAGAAAAAGAGCTAGAGCCCAAGCCAAGTCAAATGAGCATCCAAGAAGATTTCAAGCCTTGTCCCGCTAAGGAGGAGCTGAAGACTTTGTGTGAAGATTTAGTGTTGAGTAAGGTTTGCCATCAAATTACAAAGGGGTAGATTGTTAGGGATTTTGTATATTGTAATTTGATGGATGCATTATTCATTTTAATCATCATTTGAAGTTTCACACATGCATTGTTTTAGAAAATCTTGAAATCTTGATTTTCACTTGCATGGTTTTAAAACTCTCAGAATTCATGTTTCATGCATATTTGTGTTTTAAACTTGGATGCATTTAGTTTGAAAAAGAATTTTTATAAATCAAGCTAGCCAACGTTTTAAAAGTTTCAAATCAAATTTGACTTTTTTTCGTTTCATGATTTTAAAACACTTAGATTGATTTAAATCATGTTTCCATGCTTGATTCCATAGCCTAAAGTCCCCACAAGAAAATCTCTTTAAAATATACATTTTTTTGGGGAAAACGGGACTTTTACCGGCGGCCAATATATCACCTTTACCGGCGCCTACGACCGTGGAAGGACTTATACCGGCGGCTGATATACACTTTTACCGGCAACCCCGGCCCCCGCTAAAAGCATATTTTACTAGCCGTTGGCAAACCTTTTGGCTATAAAAAGGGGCTTTTTCTTTGGGAAAATTAGTTGAACTTTTGAGGAGTTTTGAGGCCAAAAAAGGAGGATGTTTTAAGAGCATTATTGAAGGATTGTGGGCCTATTCCATTGATTCAATCTTGGACTCTTCTCTAATGGGTATGCTCCCTTTTCTTTAATTATATCATGCTTTGTTTTAATTATTGGTAAATGAATTTTAGCATGATAACTATGATGTGTTGAATCCTTTATCATATTTAATCTTGGATTTATTTATGTTGGATTCTTCACCTTAATTCAAACCAAGTTTATTTTAAAAACTTCATTAATCATGCTTTGCCAAAACATTTGATTTCTTTTATAGCATGATTCATTTACTTGGTTGAATCCTCATTAGTTGTTTTCAATCACTTTAGAACATTAGTTAAACTAGTTTGTTTTGAAAACAACTATGCACATGCATCACATGTTTAGTTAAGTAGTTTCATACAACTTGTGAGCTTTTGATTATCAAATCATCAACAAGTTAGTTTTTATACATGTGATTTGCATTTCTCTTCAATCAAATTTTTTATGTGCCTTAAACTTTTAATTGCATTAAGCATACATTGATTGGACTTGTTTTAAAACTTGATTGAAGTATTCACACACACACAACATGAGCATTCATATTTGCATTTCGTAGTGTTTGTGTGAGTTGATTTTATACTTTCATATCCGCCTAATTAAGAGGTAATTTATTGAGCTTAATTGTATCTCTTAAGAGTGTTTTGTGAAGATACTTCCTTGAGAGAAAATCTATTTATGTAAAGGTTATTGCTTAGCCTAAGAAAAGCATTATGTAAAGGTTATTGCTTAGCCTAGAAAAGCATCTTGTATAGGTTGTTGTTAAGCCTAGAAAAACAACATTGTAGAGGTTATTGCTTAGCCTATTGAAAAGCATACATAGTGGAAATCCGGTGGGGTGTAGGTACACAAGCCGGCAGTGGATGTAGGCATTGAGGCCGAACCACTATAAATCATTGTGTCATGGTGTGTACTTTGTGGTGATTCTTTTCATTACCTTCCGCACTTTAGTTCTATATCATCACTTGTGACTAGTTATTTTAAAAAAGTTAAAATTTGTCATAATTGGTCACTAATTCATAGCTCACCCAATTCACCCCCCTCTAGGGTTCGGATCCCGGACTTTCAGGCTTCTCAACATATGTAGCATCCTCTTGGATTTCCAAAGGCTCATAACGGAGTATATGCAATCTGTCGGGAACGTACTTCTTCAACATAGATACATGAAAAACATTGTGTACTCCAGAAAGTTCGGGTGGTAAGGCTAATCTGTAAGCCACGTCACCAATCTTACTCGCAACATCATACGGTCCAATGTACCTCTGAGATAGCTTTCCCTTCTGTCCAAACCTCAAAGTTCCATGAGTATGTGACACCTTCAAGAAAACCTTATCACCTTCTTTGAAATGTAGATCTCTTCGGTGTGAGTCTGCATGACTCTTCTGTCTACTCTGGGCCACTTTTAGACGTTCCCGAATCGACTTGATCATGTCACTTGTCTCACTAACAATAGTCGGTCCATGGAAACTACGAGTACCAACTTATTCCCAACAAACAGGTGTCTTACACCTTCTGCCATACAATGCCTCAAAAGGCACCATTTTCCAATACTCGAATGGAAACTGTTGTTATACGAGAACTCAAACAACGGTAAGGCTTCGTCCCACTGAGTCTTGAAGTTCCAACACGCAAGCTAGGAGCATATCCTCAAGTGTCTGAATTGTCCTCTCTGACTGACCATCGGTCTGTGGGTGATAGGCTGTGCTGAACTGTAACTTCGTACCCATAGACTCATGTAATGTCTTCCAAAATCTCGAGACGAATCTGCTGTCTCTATCGGACGTGATGGAGACTGGTTGTCCACGTCGACTGACGATCTCTGTGATAAACAACTGTGCCAAAGGTAATATATGCATCTTCTTCCCAGTCTTCATCGGTAGAAAATGAGCTGACTTGGCGAGACGGTCTACTATGACCCAAATAGCATCATTGCCTCTGCTAGTCCTTGGTAACCCCGAGATGAAGTCCATGGTAATGTGCTCCCACTACCATTCCGGGATCTCTAATGGTTGTAACAACCCTGGAGGCCTCTGATGTTTTGCCTTGATCAACTGACATGTCATACAACGAGAGACAAATGCCGCTATCTCTCTCTTCATGTTATTCCACCAAAATCTGCCCTTCAAGTTCTGATACATCTTCGTACTGCCCGGATGTATGGAATACTTCGTGCTGTGAGACTTTGTCATGATATCATTCCTCAAGTCCTCTATGCTAGGCACACATAGACGGTCTCGGTAGTACAAAACTCCATCCACAATACGAAAATCCGAACGGTCTGCTATATGCTCTGAAATTCTGGCCAACTCTGGGTCTTGCAACTGATTCTCCTTAATCTTCTGAATGAAGGAAGGCTCTGACACTGGCATATTTGCCAACATGCCACCCTCCCTTAGTGGTTGATAATCTACTCCCAACTCTTCTAACTGTTGTACAACATAAGTCCCCCGAAGACTGGCCATGCTAACTGACTTTCTATTAAAGGCATCTGCAGCCACATTCGCTTTTCCCGGGTGATACTTGATTGGAAAATCATAGTCTTTGATATATTCCATCCATCTTCTCTGTCTCATGTTCAACTCTTTTTGATAAAACAAATATTGTAGGCTGCGGTGATCGGAGTGGACTTCAAACTTCTCTCCATAAAGGTAATGTCTCCACATCTTCAATCGCAAAACAACCGCTGCTAACTCAAGATCATGTTCTGCATAGTTCTTCTCATGCTCCTTCAACTGTCGGGATCCATAAGCAACTACTTTTTCATCCTGCATCAACACACATCTAAGTCCAACATTGGAAGCATCGTAAAAATGGTGAAACCGCCGCTTCCAAATGGCAATGTAAGGACTGGAGCTGTAGTCAATCTCTCCTTCAGCTCTTGGAAACTAGCTTCACACTTATCTGTCCATACATATGGCACTTTTTTCCTTGCCAACTTTGTCAAAGGTGACGCAATTGACGAAAATCCCTGAACAAACCTCAGGTAATACCCTGCTAATCCAAGAAAACTCCTGATTTCTGATGCATTCTTCTGTCTCTCCCAATTCATAACCGCTTCAATCTTGGACGGCTCCACTGATAACCCTTCCTTGGAGATGATATGACCCAAAAATGTGACTTGGTCCAACCAAAATTCACACTTACTCAATTTTGCAAACAACTGATTCTCTCTCAAAAGTTGGAGTGCTATCCTCAAATGTTCTTCATGCTCTTCTTTGGTCTTGGAATACACCAAAATATCATTGATAAACACTACAATAAACTGATCTAGATACTCTGCAAAAATCTTGTTCATCAATGCCATGAAAACTGCTGGTGCATTAGTCAAACCGAATGGCATCACTAGGAACTCATAGTGTCCATATCTTGTCCGGAAGGCTGTCTTTGGTACATCTAAATCTCTGACTCTCAATTGGTGGTAACCGGATCTCAAATCAATCTTCGAAAAGTGAGCAGCTCCTTGCTTTCGATCGAACAATTCATCTATCATTGGCAATGGATACTTGTTCTTGATGGTTACTTGGTTCAATCTCCAGTAGTCAATACACATTCTCATCGAGTTATCCTTCTTATTTACAAACAAAACTGGTGCTCCCCAGGGTGAAACACTAGGTCTCACAAAACCCTTATCCAACAACTCTTGCAACTGTAACTTAAACTCTCCCAATTCTGCCGGAGCCATTCTGTAAGGTGCTATGGAAATCGGAGTTTTCCCCGGTAACAACTCGATAGTGAAGTCTATCTCGCTGATGGGTGGTAATCCTGGTATCTCCTCCGGAAAAACATCCGGGAATTCCCAAACAGTTGGGATCTCCTCCACCCCTTGGGACCGTTTATCCTCCGTGATAATTGCCAAATAGGCCTCACATCCAATTCTGAGAAGTCTATCAGCCTTCAATGCTGAAATAAACCCTGCAGTAGGATTACTCCTCTCTCCCTGAAACAACACCCCTGCTTGGGTCTCCTTTCTAGCAAATCCAACAATTGCATTTGCATTCAAGCCATCTCCCTTGCATGGTCTTCATCTTTCTTTGCCATCTGCTCTTGCAATATGGCTTGGTTCTCATTAGCCTGACGTTGTTGGTCTAACATGGCCTGCATCATCTGTTGAAATTGATTCTGCATATTGTTATCATGTGTATCATCTGCAATAGGGCCTGTATTCTCACTGTTACTAGCAACGTGATTATTGTTTGCTGCTCGTTTGCGAGGTGGCATAACGCTGCAAAACAAACTGTTAGCACATATAAAATTAAACATAGTGTGGTTACACATTGCTCACACGATTCTATCTAACGAGAATCTAACGAATCCTCGCCACGTCCTAAAGACTTCTAGTTTCTTTTACTTGCCCGAAACATGTCCCGCTCTGATACCAGACTGTCGCGACCCCGGACCGGGCTAGGGGAGCAAATCCGGGATCGGACGGGTGATGCCGCGCCACGCGCATCTCTTTGGTTGGCTAATCCGCACATGGACTTTAGAAAACATTTTTCTCCGTGCACATGATTTCCCACAGGGGTTCCGCGGTGAGGATTACACATCCAAACCATTCACATATAATCATGTCAAGTACACTTTTGAAATAGCGGAAGCGTGTAGTAAATCATGTAAGCACCATTCCATTTCACAACAACACTGATTTATATTTAGTATGACAAGATATCAGAATGAGTGATGATCATTAGCATATTTCCCCAAAAGAATAAAGTTAGAGTTTATACAAAAGATCAGTTTGTTAATTGCCCCAAAATTTAAAGGCCAACAACGGCCAGTACAACCAATAAGTAAACCCAAAAGGTGTTAATCAGAAAGTTCCCAAAAAGGTGACGAATCTCTAAGCCTGGATGGATGTCTACATGACATCATCAGCTTGCTACTCAACTAGGTGCTGCGGTTCACCAACCGCCTCCTCGGGTTCCACCGCAAAGGCAACGGGTTCGGGACCTGGGTACCAAAATAAATGGATCAGACACGACGGTCTGGCAGGTGGGTGAAAAGATATAACAATTATTTAAAACAATGATACATTTGGAAAAACATTGAAGCCTGTACAAATAATGAGTTGCATCACTACAACAAAAAACACTATTGGTGACACCCTTTGGTGACAAAAAATTAATGTTGACACGGAACACACACAAAGGTGACAAAATATTTGATTGCTTGTCACGGAAATGCTTTAGCCAAGGTGCCAAATAAAGAGGAGATTTGGTGACAAAAAGTTTTATCACCAAAAGATCTAATAGATTCGGTGACAAAAGATTTTGTCACAAAATGATATAATTTTTCCCTCTCCCGCCTCCACATTCCCCTTTTCCCTTTCCAACCTCTTTTCCCTCATAAGTGGCCCCCGTGCGCGATTTTGTATAACCCTAGTAGCGCCCAGTGAAAGTTATCCATCTCTTTTGATAGTGGAATGTATCACAGTCTCTGGCTCTCTCATTCTCTCGCTGGCGATCTCTGTCATTCTCTCAAACTCTCCCCTGCAACTCTTCTTCTCTCACCGTCTCTCTCATTTTCTCGCTCATCTCTCCCCTGCGCAAGCCATCCCCATCTCTTCTCTCTCCCCTGCGCACGCCCATCTCTCTCGGTCTCTCATTCTCTCGCCCATCTCTCCCCTGCAACCGTTCATCTCACCCGCCATCCTTCATCTCGCCCGCCACTTCCATCAACCCCTCTCAGCAGACCCACCTCTTCTCTCACCATCACTCCCACTCTCTCGATCTCATCTCTCTCTCTCTCAGGCCGTCCTTTACAGCCGATCCGACTGAAATTCCTATTTATTCGCCGGAGAAGGAGGGTCGCCGCCGCTGCCGTCGTGCCTTGACCGGAGAGGAAGGGAACAAGTAAGAGGAGAAAACTCAGGTATTTCCCCCTTTTTTTATACACTGTTCTGTCGTGGTTTCATTGTTGTCTGCTTCTTCATTGGGGCTTATGTTCATGTCCTGATATCAGAAGAGCAGTGAGATTCGGAAATATCAGAAATATATGGAACTTTTGATTAGGAAAATGCCTTTCCAGAGGCTGGTCCATGAAATTGATGCTCTGGATTTCAATGTGAAATTGAATGTCGATTGTGGATTTTGGATGTTACACTGCCTCCTCTTGCTGCTGCTTAAATAGCATAATGTCAAATAGGCATTATGTGGGCAACATTAAAGGCTAAAGCTTTAATGCAAGAGATTAATTGTACATTGCTATACAGGTTATTTATAGATCCAATAGATACATTGCATACATTTATACAAATGTCCAAAAGAAAAAAAATAACAGTAACCCAAAGAAGTGTTTTTTAAAAGAATTGGTTGGTATTACATTTAATAGGCTCTACGATTGATAAGCTTGGATTTTTTTTTTAGGGGAAATTATATTTTCCATTCTGTAGTGCCCAAACATGCAATTTATCTAAGGGTATAATTGATTTTTTCTAGATCGGTTAAATTGTCCAAGTTTGAGGCCCAATATCTTCTGCAAGAATCATTGGCCAGCCCCCTTACACACACACCCCTCAATCCACACTGCTCCAAATTTTATCATGATTGGAGTTCACCATTGAATTAAGGCAATTAATATTCATTGCCAGAAAAAGAGAGATACATTCCACTATCAAAATAGATAGCTATGAGTATTTAATCAAGCTGGTATTTGGCCTATCCCGAGTTCAATATAAGCCCTTCCTATCCTGACACCCCCATGAGTAGCAGACTAGCAGTGATGAGTGAGCCCCACATTGACAACAATACTCACTTCTAAAGCTTCTCACTATAAGATGTCTTGAATGGTAGAATGTAGGAAGATGAAAATTGGTGGGATCAACCTAGCCTTCTGTTAAAACTTGAAGGTGGGTAGGATCTGTAGGTTCAATGCATGGATAGGAGGTGGATAAAGTTTAACCCTTGCAGACTCGTCCCAAGGCTTAAGTGATTGAGAATTTGGCTTATACAAACCATGGATTTTTCTCTATACTAAATAGGAATGTCATCTTGAAAAAAACAAAAAAAAGAATCAAATTTTTTCCTTTTTCTTTTATTTTTGTTAACCATAAGCCTCAAAGATCTTTCTTTAACAAAAGATTTTCTATTCATAATAGAATGTTTCTATTCATAATAGAATGGCTGTATCTGAATGACTCACAATTTATTTATTTGCATTGAAGGCATCCGTTTTAGTAAAAATTCTCTTTACTTTTAAGAAATCCATTGGTTGTTATGTATTCAATATAAGATTGTACCATCGGAACAATTTATTTTTTGGAATGATATCATTGCTTTGAAAATCAAAGTTTGGTCTAAATATTTTTATCCAGCGGAAGCTGTACTATTTTTCACTTTGTAGGTGAGCAAATATGGATAAGAGTTGGATGACAATTAAGAATAGAATGAGCAAAGAGTACCGAGATGGGGTAAATTATTTTGTTGACTTTGCAGTAACAAGTTCCGGTTCTGATGATAAGATTCGTTGCCCGTGTTTAAAATGCATGAATGTGGAACGCCATGTTAGTGTTGTCGTTGTGTTCACTTAATACAAAATGGGATAGCACCTTCTTACAAGACTTGGGTGCACCATGGGGAACCTATACCTGCAAGTCATCAATTCGTGTCAAATGAAAGTTGTCAGCCTAGTGTAGAAAGTGTTGGGGATGGAGTGGCAGCAAATGAACATGAGAATCTAGATGATATTGAATGCTTAGTTAATGATTACTATGCAGCAGCAATCATGAATGATGAGGAACTAGATGAGTTACCTGACAATGTTGAGACAAAGAGTGTGCAGAACTTTGATAAATTGATGAAGGATGCTCATCAAGAGTTATACCCCGGATGCAAGTTTACTTTACTATCGTTTGTCATTAAGTTACTTCACGTGAAGGTGTTGAATAAGTGGAGCAACAAGTCCTTTGATACGCTATTGGGGTTATTGAAGGAACTTCTACCTATAAGTGAGCAAGATATCTGGGCAACATTTATGAAGCAAAGAAGTTCTTACGCGACTTAGGCTTGGGCTATGTGCCCATTCATGCATGTAAGTATGATTGTGCACTTTTTTGGAAGGAGAATGCAGATCTTGAGAAGTGTCCAGTTTGTGAGGAGCCTAGATACAAGTTAAATGATGGCAAGGGAAAAAAGATTCCTCATAGGATTTTGCGATATTTTCCGCTGACCCCTAGGTTGCAGAGGTTGTTTATGTCGAGCATGACTTGTACAGATATGAGATGGCATAAAGAGAAACGAGTTGATGATGGGGTACTAAGGCATCCGGCTGATGGTGAGGCATGGAAGGACTTCGATCGACAATATCCTGAGTTTGCTCGAGATGCCCGAAATGTGAGGCTAGGACTAGCTACTGATGGATTCAATCCCTTTGGTAACATGAGCAACTCCTACAGCCTGTGGCCTGTGATTCTTATGCCTTATAACCTTCCTCCATGGAAATGTATGAAACAGCTTTACTCTACGATGTCGTTGCTTATTCCTGGACCAATAGCACCGGGAGAGATATTGATGTTTACTTAAGGCCATTAATTGACGAATTGAAGGAGTTATGGGAACGTGGTGCAACCACCTATGATACCTCGGCAGAGCAAACTTTTCGAATGCATGCAGCTGTTATGTGGACAACCAACGATTTCCCCGCATATGGTAATTTGTCAGGGTGGACCACTAAGGGGTACTTGGATGTTTTGTCATTAATTTGACATGACACACCATGATGTTTTGTAGTTATGCTAAAACTATTAACTTTGAAGTGTTTATTGTTGAAGGATGAATATTTTGAAGGGTTGTGAACTTGGATGATAGAATGTTGACATGTTGGATATTTGAATTGAATGATATTTTACGTCTTTGGTGGTATAAGTTTTGCTAATGGGTGTATCTAGATACAAATATTTGAAACTTTATAAGCAGGTGCGAAATGATAATTTGGGTGGCACAAAGATTTTGATTGTGTTTTTTTGTGACAAAAAGAGTATGTCACCATTGTGTGTCAACCTGGTAATATTATTGGTAACACGCATTTGGTTGTCAGGATAAATATTTTTAGTGACAATTCTTGTCATAGAAGATCTCTTTTCTATGACACCCGTACTGTTGTCAACATTGCTTTTAGTGACACCCTACTATGTCATGGAAAATCTTTTTTCAATGACACTATATTTTTGTCACTGTTGACATCATTCCGTGACAAGTGCACAAACTTTCTCACCCTTGATTTTTAGTGTCATGGATACAATGACACCCCCATCCCGTGTCACCAATGATAATAGGTGACAAAAATTAGGCCTTCGGTGACATTTTTTCATGTCACCAAACATGTTTTTTGTTGTAGTGATAAAAGAAGATACCTCATTTGTAAAAGACACATATGCAATAAAACATGTAAGGGTATCAATGAATTAGGAAACTGTCAAGATGGTAACCACACAAAAGCTAGATCTTCTCACACTAAAGTGACGAGAGCACATACCCTACGGGACACTGACCTCAGTCACACAAGGTGAGGAGAGTCAAAGTAAAAATATTATAATATACATATATATATACTCTGCGGGACCACGGTAGGGAACCGGGTAAAAACATCTGCGGGATTCAGACTGCAGCTGACTATACGGGAGGGGAAGGATCTCCAAGTCGGTGGATCAAACTGACGAGGTCGTCCAAGCTTAGTGGTGCCGACTCATAGGTCAAATGCGGGAAATCAAAACAAGTAAATACATATAACGGGAACGGGATACCCGTAGGCCCAAAAGCATATTCACATCGGGACGAGCATATACGGGTTAGCAAAGGCTAAGCACATTTCTCAATACTTTCAGGACAAGTCTGGTTATAAAACATGAGGTTTCATATGTACAAATGAAATCCGGGTTTAAATAAGTATAATCATTCATCAATACCTCAGGACCAAATCGTCAAACGTATATACTTTGAAATCTCATGTCGATTGTGCGTTTAGGTGGTACCCGATATTTAAACGACATTAAAGATGTCAATGTGTATACTTCGACGGAGAAGGGTCCACAAGTGATTGAAATAGAAATCCCTTTTTCATTCTCTTCATTTCCAAAAACCTGGGCAAATTTGGTTACCTGCCAGTTGGCCCGCGGCTAGCCTCCGAAGGGTTCAGCGGTTAGCCGCCTGCTGACCGCGAGGCTGACCGTGGATTCACCTGATGGATTGTAGCTCTCGGGATTTGTAACCGCACAATTGCGGTTGTCTGGCGGTTAGCCACCGAGGAGCTTGGACGTTAGCCGGTAGATGACCGCGAGGGTGACCGCCCTCTGGAACTAGAAATGCGACCGTGGCTTGTGCGGTTAGCCGTAAGGCACCAGGCGACTAGCCGTCGGGTGACCGCCAGCTGACCGCCGGCTCCGGAAATTCCATATCAGGTGCAGTTTCACGTCCTTTCTTTCCCATTTCATTCTCCATTCAATACCACCCCTTCACTGCAATAAACTGAGCTAAAAGCTCCTTCCTTCCATCAATCAAATCTCCGATTCCACCACTTCAATCCCACCATTCAAGCACATGTAATCTTCCATCAAATCCTCTCATTCCATTCACACTAAAACATGAGAAATCCTTTCTAATTTAGATCAAAATTTCAACCAAATAAGCTATAACATTTTTCCAATATAAACAAGAGAATTAGGCTAAACATCATGCATTTCCAAAACAATGTGAAATATCAATATATAACAGGGAAACATCGTATTTTTCATAAAACATGCAATTATCAAATCATCCACTTGCCTTGGGTCCAAGCTAATGAAAATCACTTCTAATCACCACTCCAAGCCTCTAGCAACAATCTAAACCAAACATCCCCAAATAGAAACCCTAAAACATCAAAATCAATCGAAACGAAACAAAAGAACTCTCAATAATCGAAATGGGGCTTCCCCAAGACCAAAACGACAAGAATCTAAAAGATAGAAGAGGTCTCTTACTTGTAGAGTTCTTAAATGAGCAAGGAGAACTTTGAAATCTCCGGTTTGCTCTAAAAATAGTACCAAACGAAAGCTCTTGACGAGGGGAGAAATGTTTGTGAAGACCTTCCCTCGATTTGGTGAAGTTTTGAGGGGCTAAAGGAGGAAGAAAATGAGAAGGAGAAGAGAAGACCGGTGGCTGCTGCTGGGCTCTCTCTCTTATGCAGGAAATTAGGGTAAAGGAGAGAAGAGGGAAGAAGGGTTTCCCCTATATACAAAAGGTGAAGTGGGTCCCACCACTTAAAATACTTCTCAGGCTCAAAACATCGATTTTGGGACATCAAATGAATTCGACGAAGAAGACAAAGTTGCTCGACGTAATTTCTAGTTTCCAAAAAATATATGTTTTGCAAGTTTTGGTGACATTGAAAATCATGTCCAGATTTTTTAGTAAAAAGATTGTTTTGCCCTCGAATGAAAACGGGGTCAACATGAAATTGAAGATAATAATAAGATAAGTTAAACGGGATTAAATACACAATTTTTTGAAAATCACGAATAATCCCCAAAGCTCACGCAAGATTGCATTAAGAACCCCCAAAGGGTTCCACAAATCAAGAAAGCTTTCAAAATTCCCCAAAGCTATTATAAATGATATTCTAACCCAAAGCTTAACCAAAATCCACTAAACACACTTAGAGCTAAAACTTAACTTAATTAATACTAATCGAGGTCTCTCGAGTCGGGGTCTTACAGGATGTGTAGAAAACAGCCTTTAGGACCAGATATGGACATTATGAGTTCTTGGTTATGCCATTTGGGCAGACCAATGCACCCGGAGTATTCATGGCTTTGATGAACAGGGTCTTCGCATCATGCTTAGACCAGTTCACAGTTGTATTCATAGACGATGTTCTAGTCTATTCGAGGTCCAGAGATGAGCATGCAGAGCATTTGAGGAGTACATTGCAGATTCTAAGAGAGAATCAAACTGAGTAAGTGTAATTTTTTGCTTGAGCAAGTGTCCTTTCTTGGACATATCATCTCTAAGGAAGGCTTAGCAGTAGATCCAGCGAATATTGAGGCAGTAGTCAGTTGGCAGAGTCCGAAGTCAGTGTCAGATATCAGAAGTTTTATGGGTTTGGCAGGATATTATAGAAGATTTGTGAAGGGATTCTCCAGTATAGCAACCCCATGACCAAGTTGACGAGGAAAAATATTCCTTTTGTGTGGACGGAGCAATGTGAAGAGAATTTCCAAGAGCTGAAGACCAGATTGACTACAGCTCCTATCCTTACCTTACCTACCGGGAATGGAGGGTTTGTGATTTTTACAGACGCTCAGGCATTGGATTGGGATGCGTACTAATGTAGGAAGGAAAAGTAGTAGCTTACGGGTCCAGACAACTGAAAGAGCATGAGAAGAGATACGCTACTCATGACTTTGAGCTTGCACAGTGGTTATGGCACTAAAGATGTGGAGACACTACCTGTACGGAAAGAGATTTGAGGTTCACTCATATCACAAGAGTCTTCAGTACTTATTTGGACAGAAGGATTTGAATATGAGGCAGACCAGGTGGATGGAGTACATCAAAGACTACGATTTTCCGATAAAGTATCATCTCGGGAAAGTAAATGTGGTAGCAGATGCATTGAGCAGAAAGACAGCGAATACCAGATATTTACAGACAGAGTGGTCTTTGACAGAGTTATTTAGAGATTTGGTTATAGAGTTCCAACCTCAAAGTGAGAGAATCATGGTTGCTAACATGCATACTTGGGAACCAGAGACTCTAGTTAGGATCAAGAGCAATCAGACAGAGGATCCAGAGTTAGTCAGACTGATTGACAGCATAGCAGACAGGCCAGAGTTCAAACTCTTAGATGGAATGTTGTATTGCGAGGATAGATTGTGTGTGCCGGGTGTTCATGATTTGAGGAACGAGATTATGGTTGAGGCACACCATTCTCGTTACGCTATTCACCCAGGGAGCACCAAAATGTATTAGAACTTGAAGAGTTTTTATTAGTGGAACAACATGAAGAAGGGCATTGCAGGATTCGTCTCGAAATGTCTAGTGTGTCAGCAAGTGAAGGTTGAGCATCAGAAACCTCCAGGGTTACTTCAACCCTTAGAGACACCAGAATAGAAGTGGGAACACATCACCATGGACTTCGTGGCAGGATTACCACCCACGAGGGGCAATGATAGCATCTGGTTGATTTTTGACAGACTCGCCAAGTCAGCACACTTCATTCCGACGAGGATGAAAGGATCTATGGATGTTTTGGCATACAAGTACCTTGAGAACATTGTCAGATTGCATGGAATTCCAGATTCCATTGTTTCAGATAGAGACATGAGGTTTGTGGGCAAATTTTGGGTTAGTTTGCAAGCAGTTAGGGGTACTACATTGAGTTTCAGCACTGCATATCACCCTTAGACAGATGGTCAGACAGAGAGGACCAATCAGACTATGGAGGATATGTTGCGGGCATGTGTTCTCGATTTCGGGAAAGACTAGGAGAAGAGTTGTCCTTTGTGCGAGTTTGCCTACAACAAAAGTTATCACTCCAGTATCAGGATGGCACCGTTCACGGCACTGTACGGACGAAAGTGCAAGACCCCGATTTGTTGGGAAGAGATTGGTGTTCGGAGTTTTCATGGACCTTCGATCATCAGTGATACCAGTGAAAAGGTGAAGCAGATCATTGACAGGCTGAAGATTGCAAGAGACAGACAGAAGAGCTATGCAGACCCTAAGAGGAGAGATTTGGAGTTTCAGGTTGGAGACAAAGTATTTCTCAAAGTCTGACCTACTAAAGGAACTATGAGAATCGGTCAGAAAGGGAAATTGGCTCGAAGATACATAGGACCGTTTGAGATTGATAAGCGTGTTGGCGAAGTGGCTAACGATTGATACTACCAGCAGAGTTAGCAGGAGTTCACAAAGTTTTTCATATTTCTATGCTGAGGAAGTACATTCCAGAACCTTCACACGTGCTACATCACGAGCCTTTGGATATTCAGCTAGAAGTTACATTTGTGGAGAGACAGAAGAAGATCATTGATACAAAGCAACAAGTGTTGAGAACAAGGACCATTCATTAGGTTAAGTTACAGTGGGAGCATCACAGTCCGAGGGATGCGACATGGGAACTCAGAGATCAGGTTCAGGAGAAGTACCCGCAGTTATTGCCAGTGGTGCAGCTATTGCCAAAGGTGTGTTAGTGATTTGGAGGACCAAATATCCTAGGGGGGGGGGAATGTATGTAACACCCTGTCCCTTAATTCCCTATTAATACTAATTAATTACTTGATTAGTTAGTAAGTGTGTTTAGAGTCTTAGCGAGTCGGGTTCATCGTATGGATCACGCGTGCGAAGTCTCGCCCGAGTCTGAGATCATTTCGGTACAGTAGGGGGTGGTTTGCTATTTCGGGAAGTTTTCAAGGGTTTATTTGAGAATATGAGTTTTGGCAAGTTGGGTGCATCGAATAGGTCTCGGCATTTCACAAACTTTAATCTTCAGTCGCGTTTCGATTCGATGCGTTGAAGAGGCCCAAAAATCATTATTAGTATAACCATTGACTGAACAGCAATTAACTCTTAAAACTAACCTAATATAACACCATCCATCTCTTACTTCATATCTCTCTCATTCACTATTCATTTTCCACAAAACCAAGCCCCCTCACTGCCCTTCATCGTTCCTTCATTGCCGACGGCCACCGGAGCTCCGACATCGCCGGCGAAGCTTTCCAACTTCTTCCTCAAGCTCCTAGGATCTCACCCATTTATTTTCTTAAGCTTTTCACCCACACATCACTCTAAGGTAGGCTCTCTAAGCTTGTTGACTAGGTGAACCTTCTTCCTTTGGTTTAGAAATGTTATAGAGAAGCTCACCCAACCCATTTGCATCCATTTTTGTAGTTGGTTTTGGGATTGAGAGCTTTTACACAAGTTTGAGCTCAAAGATGATTTTCACTTGATTTATTCTTAGAAATTCATTTAGCTCTTCATCAAAGGCAAGTCAATTTATATACTATGTTGGATATGTTTGTCTCTCTTTGATTTGTATGCAAATATGATGATTTAGATGACCTTTGCTCATTTGATAATTTAGAAGTTTGAAAACATGATAAATATGTTTAATTGTTTAATTAAATGGATTATGGATTTAATGAATTGATTAGATGGATGAATGGAACTTTTATGGACTGGTTATATACATGTTTTGATGGCTAATCAAGTCAATGAAAGAAATGAGGTAAATGACCCATGATTCACTGCAGTTACAGAACCTGGTTCTTTAACCACTGTGTGCGCGGTCGACCGGCGACAAAGAGTCAAGTTCCTCTCGAACCTGATGGATTTTACTGTGGCCATTTAATTTACAACTGCCGGTCGACCTACCTTAGGCTCGGTCGACCGGGGATGAAAGAGGTGCGGGACAACTGTGGATTTCCTTTTTGAAAGGGGTCTTTTCACCCAATTTTAAATGGACTTTGATGGAACTTTGGCTACCCTTCTTAGGACTCATTTGACTTATTGTGAGGATGTTTGGAACCGACATTCTTCACGGTTAAATTCAGTTGTATCGGGACTCAACCAAATTCAATATTGAATGGTACGGGAAAACGGGATACCATTCTTTAAATCTATACACGAAGATTGTTCGTCCGGCTATCATGAACCCTAATCCCTTTTGTTGACTGAGTAGGTTGTACGATACTTCAGGTTTAACTCTATCTAGGTTTAGGATTGGATTGTCTATCGCTTATGATTCTGAATTGTACCGTCTGGTACTGTCTACTGATGGACCGCGCTCCAATGCTCGGTTCCTACCGAGGTCGGTGGACGTGGGAGTCCGTCGGGTCCGACCCTTTCGTAACCGGGGGGGTAGGGGCGTGCATCAACATTTCTTTTTTTGTGTGGGTGTGCCAGATTTTCTATTTTACTTGGAATTGCAAGTGGTGATCCGGAGATCAACCTTCGCAAGTAAAAAGGAAATCAACTTCTTTCAAGTTTTCCATTGCACATATATTTAAGAAAAGAGATATTTTCTTGGTTTGCCGTGAAAGGCGATTTTTTTGGCATTTATAGCCGATTTTGGCGTTTATAGCCGATTTTTGGCGTTTATAGCCGATTTTGGCGTTTATAGCCGATTTACAATCCTTATCAATAATGAAAGACAAGAGTTGTGATTTTTGTCTCTTTTAAAAAAATACAAACTACAATGAAAAGCAAGAAAAGGAGGATCTAACTTCTCAGGAGATTGTGGGGGACTCATTTAAATTGACGGTCGCAAGCCATATGTGGGCTTCGCCATCATCCATGCAGATGAGAACAGAGGATGCTATTGATTCGCTTGGCTTGGCTATAACCTCAGGTTTTTAGAGGACAAAGACCAAAAGGAGGTCCTATGTCCAATAAAAAGCCGAGTAGACGAGCTGAAAAGCCACATCTAAGCCATTGGAGGCAGGAGGAGAAGGCAAGGACCTTGGGGGGGGGGTACCCCCCAAGGGACTTTTGTCACCTTGTAGCGGTGGCCGATGTAGAACTTCTGCAGAGTTTTCTCTCTTTTCCTTCTCTGAATTTTTGTGCTTTGTCTGTCTGTGAGTTTGTGCTTTTCAGTGATGATCCTTTCTTCTTGGGGAGCTCTCCTATTTATAGGCTTTTAGGTAGCCATTTAGGAGGGTTTATGGGCTTTTATTGTCATTAAGCCGCATAATGGGAGGAGTTACAAAATTGAATTCTTTATTTTGTAACTCCTTTTCTTGGCTTCTGATTGGCCGGAGGAGATTGAGGGCATTTAATCGCCTTTAATCGCCATGATGGGAGGAGTTTCATGGGTTAAATGTCATGAATCTCTTGACTTGTAACTCCCGAATGCTTGCTTCTGATTACGGCCGTCCAAAGAAATGGATTAATGACTGTAATAAAGCTAGTCAATTAATCGCATTAAGTGGTCGCCGAGCAGCTGAAGAGTCGCGGGCCGTGCCGCGTCTTTTGGGATTCTTCTGTCGATGATCATCGATGGATCTTCATGTAGATCGACATCAGATGACCATGTAATTTCAGGTGTTTGTTGCCAACAGCGGGTCGGTGCCATCTGTCCTGTCGATTTCTCGATCGGTCGGGTAGAAAGCACACTTTTTTTGGTTGACCGGGTGGCGATCAATATTGTTTTCGATACTCTTGATGATTGACCCGTGTTTTGGACGGATGTCAGAGGATTTTGTGTCTCAAAAGCATAAATTTTGGAAAGTACCAGAGGCTGGGCGCTTCGAATCGCGAAAAAACGGCGAAAATCGGGGTTTTCGGGGCCTTCCCGGGGACCCCGGGCTCCAAGGTCGCCGGCGACCCTGGCCCAGGGTTGCAGGGGCCTACGACCCTGGGCCAGGGTCGCAGGGGTCTGCGACCCTGGGGGGTTTTCCCCCCTTTGTGTCCCGTTTTGTGTCTGTTTTTGTTGTTTTTCGATTCTTTTTTTTCCTGTACTTTTCCTTGACATTTTGACCATTTATTGGCCTGATTTCTTTGTAGGAAACCTGATGAGAATCCTTGCATTTTATTTTGCAAAGTTTCCAATTTCCTGAGAAAGCCGAAGACTTTGTCGCGCAGAGCTGCCGATTTTCCGTCAGAAGCTGAAATTGGGTCAAACGATGCCGGAATGACCTGAAATTTGGTGTGAAGCCTCCTGAGCAATAATTAAGACCAACCATAGGCTTTTGTTTGAGTTTTGAAGCCGTTTGGGGTCCTATCGCCAGTAGACTTGCTTTTGTCGCAATGAAGATGTCGCGGTTTGATGTGCGGTCAACCGATGTCCGATTGACTTGAAATTTGACAGGGAACCTATTGGAGTCATTTTAAGATGATCCATAGGCTCTGTCTTGGAAACCATGGTCCCGGAGAGCTTTGTCGCCGAGAGGCCTGATTTGGCTTCCGAGGGTTGATGTAGGGTCAAACGTTGTCGGTTTGACTCGGAACTTGACGTGGAGCCTTTTGGAAGTATTTTGAGACCATCCATCGGCCCTGATCGAAGATTTGGTGTCTCCGATGCTTTTGCCGCCGATAGCTCCTTTTCGGCTGTCGGAGAAGCGAAGTTAGGCCAAATGATTTTGAAATGGCCCGAAACTTCTTGTGTACTCCTCTTTTGGCTGTCTTGAAGAATCTTGCAGTTTTTGTTTGATTCTGACAAGATTCGATTTTTGGAAGTAGCATTGCCTATTTATGGCAGGTTGCGACTTCATGTAGCTCTTTGGATCTTGAAGAGGCGTAGTGACATTTTTGGTGTCAACAAATGCCCCCTCGAGGTACAGCGACGAGTTGCTTAACTTTTGTAGTCGATGTGCCTCAAAGAGATTTTTGAAGGAGATCCTGTGACTTGACCAAGAGTCTTTGAGCAGTCTTTCTTTTTGGTATTTGCAGCCTTTTGAGCTTCCAGGGGAATTTTATGGTAGTGAAAGGGATCACGTACCATCTCGAGGTAAAGTTTTGAAGATGACATCAGGGATGTGGATTTGGGTTTTGACCTTGTGACCTAACAGGCTGTATGTGGCAGGTTTGGGGGTCGGGTTTGGTTTTGATCGTGTGACCCAACAAGCTGTATGTGGAATGTTGGGAGATCAATTTTGGTTTTGATCTTGTGACCTAACAGGCTGTATGTGGCAAGTTAGGGGATCGGGTTTTGGTTTTTGGTTTTGGTCTTGTGACCCAACAAGCTGTATGTGGCAAGTTAGGGGACCAGGATTTGGTTTGATTTTTGTGGAATGTCAATTTCAAGATTTTGGCTCAATTTGGTAGATGAGGCTGGATGGTTTGATTTTTGGAAGCTCATGGGGCTTGGAATTTTCTTTGTATGGTCCAATCAACTCAAAAGAGGCATGGAACCATTTTTGTATGCTCTTGGTAAGAGAGATTTCTCTTTGACTAAAAGCCCAAAAAAAAATTTTTTTTTAAGTGCTTAGGTGGTCAAACCTGGCTCATATGGGCTAACCCTTGGGACCTTAAGCTTTTGAAATGGCTTAGATCTCATATGGTGTCATTTTTGTAAAGAATATCCAAAAATATCTCATTTGGATAGAGAATATCTAAGAATATCTTTACTTGGAGAGAATCTCTCATATTCCCTTTATTTTGGGATAGGATATCTCAAGATATCTTTCTTTTGGGAAAGAATCCGTCATTGACTTCTTTTTGGGAGAAAATCCTTCAAGATATCTTTCTTTTGGGAAAGAATCTTTCTAATCTCTTTCTTTTGGTAAGGTTACTAATTAGTAACACTTACCTTTTTCTTCTTTCCTTCTTTGGTTTGCTCTCCTCTATAAAAGCAAGGAGGAGGTTGGATCTCTTGCTCTTATTACTTTCTTTTGCAATAATCTCAAGAGGGCTTCAACACCAAGAGTTCTTCTTCTTCAAGATCTTTAAGACTTTTCTTCTTCTTCTCCATCAATGGCTTCAAGTAAGTTCCCTTTTTCAAGAAAACCCCATTGTAGGAAAAAAAGTTCTTTCTTTTTTTTTTGTTTCTTTCTTTTCTTTTCTTCTTTTTTTTTTCTTTCACGTGACCGCTTCTTTTTTTTTCACACGTTTTCTTCTTCTTCTTTTTTTTTTTTTTGCTTTCTTTTCTTTTTTTTTTTTTTTTTTTTTTTTTTTTTTTTTTTTTTTTTTTTTTTTTGTTTGTGGGCCGTATGGACAGATCCGTACGGATCTGGCCGTACGGCCACGTGGCCTATGGGCCACGGCCTGTGGGCCATCTCCCTTTTTTTTCTTCCTTTTTTTTTGTTTTCTTTCCCTCCCCTTTTTTTTTTTGAGAAAGTTTTTTTCCTTTTTTTTTTTTTGCTCATCATGATAATGCATTTTTTTTTTGGCAAACCTAGATGTTCATGCATACATTCATTTGTAAATTAAATTTGTAGCATGATGTGATAGCATACCTGAAAGTTTTCGTAATTTTGGGAATTTGGAGCTCGCAGCGATGTTGAGCCCTTCCTGATTTTGCGGAGACTTTGAGGTTTCGAAAGTTTGGAGTTTCGGAGCTCGCAGCGATGTTGAGCCCATCTTCAAGCTTTCTTATTTCTTTCGGGATAGTTCCTTTTCTTCGGAATTGCCCCGTCATCATGTCAAAATTTCGCCAGATTTTTTTTTTTTAGCGAGATTCTGTCATTTTGATGTTTGATCTTTTTCTTTTCCATCCTTTTCAGGTGGTTCCTCCAGAATGAACAAGGGTAAAGAGCCTGCTACAAGCGTACCTCGTCGATCTTCTAGATCTTCTAATCCGGCCGTTCAGCAGGCTTTTGAGAAGGTTCAGTATGTTGAGAGAAATCTGGAAGAGTGCGACTCTCTCAACAGAGATGAGATGAGGCAGCGACTGATCGCTCTACAAGGGAGAGGAATTCTATAAGATCATGGTAAGCAATCGTCCATGGGTGATGGAAGATCAGAGCGTTTTGCCCAAGCCTACCTTCTTCTTTGGTGATTGCAGTCCCTGATGACATGACATACCAGAGGAGATGTTTTCAGTTTTCTTTCACAGCAGATGGTGAGAAGAAGATTGTTGCTACCCGGTCGACGTTTGATCGCACCGTCTCGATCATGAGCCTTGGCCCCACGTGCCCTAAGAGGGAAGATCCTCCAAGCTGGGTGAGAAGGACAAATGTAATCAAGACCGGGGTTTTTGTTGGCGGTTCTCCTGGATATACAGAGAGGTCGCCTGTTGACATGGACCTTTTGATGCCATCCAGCGGCTACCAGGGCTCTGATTATCCGTCGGTCGATTTGAGACCGGTGGGCCTTGGTATTTTCAGCGGTGACGGCAGCAATTGGATCAGGCCTTTTCGACTTCGAGGCCGTTTCAATGCTGACTCCGAGTGGAAGTCGTGGACTGATCGCGTCCTGCTGATTGGTGGCGCCGTTTTGAAGGAAGCCGGGATTTTTGATGCAGTCCGCGCCTTTAGGGAGACCGTGATCTTTTCCGATGAGGCCTTCATGGCTATGCTGGAGTCATTCCTCCCACAAACCAATACCTTCGTTGTGACGAATGGTGAGATAGGTTTCTCTTTGAAGGAGCTGAGCGCCATTACTGGATTGCCTATTATTGGAAAACTCTATGAGGAGTTTATGCCGATTGACAGCGTCCTTGAGGGGCAGTCTGAGGAGTTCAGGCTTCTATACTTTCAGATTGTCGCCTTATATGATTTTTTGAACGAGAAGGGGGTTTGAAAGTTAGATCCAGCAGTTGGAAAAGTTCTAGCTCTTCGTTCCCCTAACTTTTTTGATAGCAGGGAGTCTTCTGATAGCGTGACCCAGGAAGCCGGAGCTCAGGATCCAAGTTCAAAGAAGATCTTGGCCATGCAAGAAGAGTTGAGAGATTTCTGTGCCAGTACAAACGCCATGTATCCTGACATTGCACTGTGGAGAGATCTCGCTGTTTACCTCACTTATTGGCTTGGTGAGGCTATTTTTGCTGGAGGATATGGAACGCACATCAGGCCGCATTGTATTTTTCCGGCTTGTCAGATGGCGTTTGGAGAGCAGCTTGCTTTGGTGCCAGCTCTTTACTCCTACCTGTGTACCGAACTGCAGGCTGCTGCTTTTCTGGTTCGGCTTGGGCTTCCCATGAATAGGGTATTTTCATCCCACATCTTTTATTCGTAGGTATGTATACCACTTGTCCTGGCTTCCACCGGCTGGGTGCTGCACAGGATGATGATCCTCTGATGATTCGACTGGCTAAGGGCAAAGCCGTGTCTGAATCACTTTTGTTTGCCCGTATGAGGATCCGACGGTTCAGGGACGTCGAGATGGGGCAGTCTTCAGTGAAGCTTTCTCCGGAGTTGCGGAAGAAGGCTTTTGATTTTGGTGCCTCCCGAGACTCTACCAGGGCAGGGTCGGGAAGGCATTATTCCTTGACGAATGCAGAGAGAGAGAGTGGCTTTTCAGCATACGTGTCGGCACAATGGTGTACCGTAGACATCTTTTCGTCGACATCCAGCCGTATGTACCCTCTCGCTTTGCTTTGCAGTTGGGCTTTTCTCAAGGCGTTGTTGGAGCGCCTTCAAGCATGGTGAAGCGCTTTGGAGGCTTACAGGACGGGAGAAATGCATGGGCTTTCTATAGTGCTGAAGACACTACAGCCATGATTTCTTATCCTGTGTTGCTGACTTCCCGGACTGCCGGCTTTGCGAAGTGGTTCGCGGAGAGCTTTTCGGCATATCGGGGGCTTTCCAAGAAGGTGCTTGATGTGAAGCTGGCATCTGGAAAGGGCCTTGGAAAGTCAGATGGCATCCGGCGAGAGGAAGTTTGGGCCTTCCTTTCTGGAGAGAAGCACAAGATAGGCTTTCTCGGTGACCAGGGCGTCATTGGTTCTAAAGCTGTTCGAGAAATACCTGATGAGGCTTTAGAGCAGCTAGAACAGGAGGAAGCCGAACTTGGCGCTTGGATGTAAGTGGCACAGAGGCAAGCTTCCGTGGAGTCTACTGGCAAGAGTAGACCATCCAGTGAGGAGTCAAGTGGGAAACCTGACTCTGACAGCGGGGTAGGTTCCTCTAAGAAGGGAGCCCGCCGGGGTAAGAGGGGAAGGAGTCATCATCGCAGCAAGGGGCAGCATGAGGACTCTCCTGACTTGGAAGTTCCTCTTACTACCAATGAGGATGTGCCAGTGGATGCTGACGAGCCTCCAGAGAAGAGAAGCCGAGAAGAAAAGACCGTCGGTGAAGGTATGATTCTTCCTTTTTCTCTTTCCATTTCTTTTCATGGGATTTTTTTTCCATGTTATGATTTGCTTCTTGTTTCTGCTTTTCTTTTTTTTTTTTTTTTTAGCAGAGGAAGACTTGGTGATGCCTGAGGTCCCAACCGATGAGGTGGTGACGGATCCTGTCGAGGCACCTGAAGAAGAACTGAGGGACTCTGGAGTGAATCCAGAATCTCCAATTGGTACGACTTCTTTTGCTCTTTTTTTTTGTGTCTGTGACTCGGTTTGCCTAACATTTTTCTTGCCAGCTGACTTGCCATAGGATTCCGATGACTTTGAACCATCGATGGACGCAAATGTTGATGATGCTTCCGATGAGTTCATGGAGGAAGAAAGTGTTCCGCCAGTCGTCGAAGAAGGTATTTTGTAGTTATAACCCTGATAATGATTTTTAAACAGGATTATATTCATACCTTTTTGTGTTTCTTTTGGCAGGTTTTGAAGTGACAGAGGAGGATCCGTCGCTTCCAGAGCAAGGGATGCCAGAGGTTAATCCAGAGGTAGAGACTCCTGGGACCAGTTCTGACAATGTTGAGGAGATTCCTCGTGCTGAGATTCCTTCCCGAGCAGGAGCAGCTTCAACTGGAAAGCGTTCTTTTGTTACTCTTTCAACAGATGATGACATGAGCAGCCGACCAACGGAGTTGGGCGAATCTTCAGCTGGGCCATCTCTTCTTTTTGCGAAGAAGGTGGTGGTGCGGGTTCTGAGCTCTTGGATTAAGACTCTGCTTTCTGGGCATTTAGATGCCGGATTTGGGATGATCCAGCATGTGTGTGAGATTCTCGGTGATGCCGAAGAAGCTGGTCTGGATGTCACAAGTGCCAGGGCGATCGTTGATAGGATCATTGAGCTGGGTGACAAGTGGTTTGAGACCATGGGTTTTCCTGACGATCAGTTCTTCAAGGAGATGTTCTTGGACCCTGCGGATAAGGCTCAATCTAACCTGGATGAGGCTACAGAAAGCAGGAAGCAGGCAGTCCGAGAGAAAAACTTAGAAGAGCTAACCATCATTGGGCTGACACATGACCTTAACATCCTTGATAGGGAGGTCAATGAGGCCAGGAAACGTCTTGAGCATCTGCAGGCACAAGTCGCTGCCAAGTGGACTGAAATAACAGAGGCTCGTGAAAGGGAGACTGCTCCGATTCACCGAGTTGCGGATGCCAATCGAGTTCTCAAAAGGAAGTCTGATGAGAACAAACAATGGAAAACCGCTCGGGGGAAGCTTCCCAGTGCGAAAGAAGGGTTACAGCCCACCCCAGCATCTCATGGCAGGTTCCTGAAGAAGCGTGCCTTGGAATCCTTGACGGATGAGGCCAAAAGCTTGCTTAAGGAGCTGAACTCTTGGCTAGGGACCATTTTTTATTGAGCTCCTGTATATTTTTTATTTTTTTCAGAAACCATCCTTCTCTTTTTTTTTGGTACCACTTGTATTTTTTTGGTACTCTTTTTTTTTGTAGTGCTTGTGAACACTCTTTTTTTGGTACCACATGTATTTTTTGGTACTCTTTTTTTGTAGTGCTTGTGAACACTTTCTTTTTTTGGTACCACATGTATTTTTTGGTACTCTTTTTTTGTAGTGCTTGTGAACACTTTCTTTTTTTGTTATCCCTACGCTCACTTGAATCTTTTTGTGATAAAAGTAATTGCTAAATGGGATGCCCCTCTCTTTTTTTGTTATCCCTACGCTCACTTGAATCTTTTTGTGATAAAAGTAATTGCTAAATGGGATGCCTTTTTTTTTTTTTATCCCTACGCTCACTTGAATCTTTTTGTGATAAAAGTAATTGCTAAATGGGATGTCTTTTTTTTTTTTGTTATCCCTACGCTCACTTGAATCTTTTTGTGATAAAAGTAATTGCTAAATGGGATTTGATCAAAAGGTTGTCATTTTGTGAAAATCTTTTGTCAAATGATTGTTTTGGCATGAACGCCAGGTTTTTGTTTGTGGCATGGAAGCCAAATTTTTTTTGTGGCATCTATAGCCAGTTTTGGTGGCATTGATAGCCGGTTTGTTTTGTGGCATCTATAGCCGGTTTTTGGTGGCATTGATAGCCTGTTTTGTTTTGGTGGCATTGATAGCCGTTTTTTTTTTTTTGAAATCCAAGTTTTTTGTTTGTGGCATTGATAGCCGGTTTTGTTTTGGTGGCATTGATAGCCGGTTTGTGGCATTTATAGCCTGTTTTGATGGCATTGATAGCCGGTTTGTGGCATTTATAGCCTGTTTTGATGGCATTGATAGCCGGTTTATGGCATTTATAGCCTATTTTGATGGCATTTATAGCCGGTTTGGTTTTCAAAAATGCAAGTATCGACTAAAAGTCGCCTCCCTGCTGAATGTTCTTGCAAGTATCGATGGAATGTCGCATCCTTGCTCATTCGGTTGCGAGTATCGATGGAATGTCGCATCCTCGCAGATTTGGGTGCAAGTATCGATGGAATGTCGCATCCTTGCTTTTCAGAAATTTTGGTTTTGCGGGTACTGACTTGATGTCGTTTCCCCACGATTTTTGAAATTTGTGGTTTTCTCGAACCTTTGAAAATTTGGGTTGTGGATATCAACTGAAATGTTGCGTCTCCACGGTTTTTTAGGTTTTTTCGAACCTTTGAAATTTGGGTTGTGGATATCAACTGAAATTTGCGTCTCCACAGTTTTGGATTTTGCAAGTATCGACGAAATGTCGCTTCCCTGCGATTTTGGAAGTGTCGAACATGGTTCATATGCTTCCGATTTTGTGCGAGTATCGACTAAGCATCGCTTCCCCGCGGTTTTTTGAAAAAACCATTTTTTTTTTGTTTAAAGACACGAGGGTCATAAGTTTTGACCTAAAACCATTTTGGCGGTAAAAGGCAGGGTGGACTAGGGTGGAAATCCCTGAATCCGGATTTTGTTTCAAACCATGAATTTTGGGTTCAAGGGTTGAAAATTTTGGTCAAGTTAGGGAAAGGTTCCTAAACTTGGATTTTTTTTTTTGAACAATGAAACGATGGAAGTAAGCATTGTTTAAATTTCTAGAAATTTAAACATTTGACATGAAAATTCTAAAAAAGGGTGGGTTTAGCGAGCGTGTACCTGGAAATCGGCTTTGGCCATACATGTATTGCTCTTACCCAGTTGGGTAAGTCTTCAAGGGTAGTACCGCTTTAAGAACTTGCCGTTGATGGGCAGCATACATCTGTCGCGTTCCATGTCTAGGAGTGCGTATGCGCCGTTGGAGAAAACCTTATCGACGACGTAGGGTCCCTCCCATTTTGGCTCAAATTTGCCTTTGGACTTGTGAGCGAAGACCATTGGTCTTTTTACCGCAAGAACCAAGTCACTCTTTTTGTAGGCGTGTTGCCTGACCTTTTTATCGAAAGATCCTGCCATGCGTGCTTGGTAAAGTTCAATGCTTTGTTGAGCTTCGAGCCGTCTCTCATCGAGATTGTCCAGCTCATGGAGTCGCAATTTGACATTGCTTTCTTGAGTCATGTCATTTTGCAAGGATACCCTCAAGGAAGGAATTTGTACTTCCAAGGGTACGACAGCTTCGCATCCATAGACCAAGGAGAATGGTGTGCTATGGGTTGGTCCTCGAACTGTGGTTCGGTAGGCCCATAAAGCTTCAGACATTTTGTCGCTCCAGTCTCTTTTGTGACTAGAGACCATTTTTTTGAGGATTTTGCAGAGTGTCTTGTTGAAAGCTTCTACTAACCCGTTTGCTGCCGGATTGTATGGAGTCGAAGGACAACTTTGGATTTTGTATTTGTCGCAGAACCTGTAGAATCGATGATCCCGGAATTGTGGTCCGTTATCATGGACGAATCTTTTGGGTATGCCGAAACGACAAATGATGTTGGTGCGTAGGAACTGAAGGACTGATGAGGTCTTCATTTCGTTAAACGCAAATGCTTCTGACCACTTGGAGAAATAATCCGTAGCGGCGAAGATGAAGCGATGACCTTTGCTCGAAGGGAGAGAAATAGGACCTATGATGTCCATACCCCAGGCTTCGAAAGGCCATGAGATCACTGTAGGATGCAGCCATTCTGGAGGCATGTGAATATAATCTCCATGAACTTGGCATTGTTGGCAGCGCTTAGCAAATTGCATTGCGTCAGCTACCATGGTAGGCCAGTAATATCCTAACCTTTTTATCTGATCATAGAGCTTAGGTCCAGCCTGATGAGCTCCGCAAAGACCAGCATGAACTTCTTTGAGTGTTTCTTCGGCCTCTTGTTATGACAAGCAGCGTAGAAGTACTCCGTTGAAGGATTTCCTGTAAAGGATTTTTGAAGGAATATCCAAATGAAAGCTTGGGGTCGCCTTTGGGTGCTTACCCGTTCTTTTGGATCTTCAGGTAGGATTCCGAACATAATGTAATCAATGAATGGATCCCTCCAGTTGCCGATTGAAGTTTGAAGGATTAAAATCCTACTTCCAACCACTTGGCGGCATTCAGCAACTGCTTGGTGTGTGTTAAGAGGAGGAAGGATTCTTCTTTCGCACACTGTAATTTGCATGTTTTCCCCTTCCTGGATTGCCATGGATGCGGCAAGTCCAGCTAGGGCATCTGCACGTATGTTTTCACCTCTACGAATGTGGGTGATGTGACAGATGTCAAACTTCTGCAGAAGTGATTGTGCCTTGTTGTAGTAAGGCAACAAATCTGACTTCCTGACTTCAAATTTCTGATTCATCTGGTTGACGATCAGTTGAGAGTCTCCAAAGACTTCCAGCATGGTGATACCGGATTCGATGGCGAGTTCCAATCCTAAGATCAGAGCTTGATATTCAGCTGCATTGTTTGTGCATGGTTCCAGTAGCGAGAAAGCGTGTGGAATCATGTATTTGTCGGGGCTAACAAAGAGGATGCCAACTCCCGAGATCAGCTGTCTTTTTTCATTTGTCCTGGTTGCACCGTCAAAGTACATGTCCCAGGAGGCACTTTGTGAGAAAGTCTCCAAATTGTAGACTGGTTCGTCTGGGAGATCATCTCTGAGTGGAGAGTCTTTAGGCAATGGATGCTCTACGAGGAAGTCCGCTAAAGCTTGCCCTTTGATTGCTTTTTGTGGTACATACCTAATATCAAATTGTGACAGAAGGATGGACCATTTTGCCAGTCGAGCATTGAGAGAACCTGCCTTTGTGACAAGGACCTTCAAAAGGTTGACCCTCGAGACCAGGTATACTGTGTTGGAAAGCAAGTAGTGACGCAGCTTTTGTACGGCGAACATCACTGCAAGACATTCTTTTTCGACTGGAGAGTAGCGATGCTCTGCACCTACCAGCATGCGGCTGAGGTAATATAGAGCAGCTTCTTTTCTTTGATCATTTTCTTGCGCAAGCAGAGCTCCTAAAGAGTGATCAAGGGCTCTTGTGTACAAGATGAATGGTTTTCCAGTGGTAGGAGCAGCTAACACTGGAGGCTTTGTCAGGTATGACTTGATGTCTTGGAATGCAGCTTCACAGTCAGCATCCCAGACAAAGTTTACACCTTTTTTCATCAATCGGGAGAATGGACGGCATTTCCCCGAAAGATTGGAGATGAACCGTCTGATGTAGACCAATCTCCCTTGAAGCCCTTTGAGTTCTCTCAAGGTTCTTGGAGAGGGCATTTCTAGAATGGCTTTGACTTTTATGGGGTCAAGCTCTATTCCAGCTTTCCGAACTAAGAATCCGAGGAACTTACCCGACGAGACGCCGAAGAAGCATTTCAATGGATTCATTCGCAGTTTGTGTTTGCGAAGCCGGAGGACGACTTTCTCGAAGGTTTTCGAGATGATCTTCTTTTCTTTTGCTTTTGACGGCGAGGTCATCAACGTAACATTCAACCGTCTTGTGCTGCATATCTTGGAATATTTTCATCATAGCCCTCTGATATGTGGCACCAGCATTTTTCAAACCAAATGGCATGACAGTGTAGCAATACACGCCAAATGGGGTCCGAAAAGATGTATGTTTTTCATCTTCAGGATGCATCTTTATCTGATTGTAGCCAGAGAAACCATCCATGAATGTCATTCGCTCGAATCCACAGGTATTATCAATCATTACCTCTGGTATGGGGAGCGGAAATTCATCTTTTGGGCATGCGCTATTCAGGTCTCTATAGTCAATACAGACCCTGATCTGCCCGTTCTTCTTTGTCACGGGGACAATGTTGGCCAACCATTCAGGATGTTGTTCCTCACGGATGAAGCCGACGCTTTTGAGTTTTTGAACTTCTTGTTCAATTTTATCCATCACATCCGAACGGAATCTTCTTTGGCCTTGCTTGACAGGCTTGATGTCTTCTTGAAGATTGAGTTTGTGAACTACTATTTTGGGGTCTAAGCCTGGCATTTCAGCGTAAGACCATGCAAAGCAATCAACGAACTCACGAAGAAAGGCGATATACTCGGGTAACTCATCATCCTTTATATTCTTGCTTATGAATACAGGACGTGGGTTATCTGGTGTTCCCAAGTCTATCTTTTGAACAGGATCTTCTGTTGGAAGGTTCGAAGGTGGTTCCTCCATAATATTTTCAGAGGCTTCCAGCTCAACGAAACCTTCTGGGTTTTCAAAGGCATTTCCAGACCAAGGTTTTGTTCCTTTCCACGGGTCTTCTTGATCGGTAATTTTCCCAAGGCTTGCTATGAGATGATCCCAATCGCCTGTTGAAACCGGGTTGAAGTAGGTTACTTCTTTTGGAGATGAGGGTTCTTCTGGTTCAGAAGTCCACACGTCTGTTCCATCGGACAACTCCTCTTCATTTTCGGAGAAATCGTGCCAATTGGATGAGCTTCCTGGATCTTTATCAGGTGACTCATCAAAAAGATATCCAGGGAGATCGATGTCTTCATGGACTTGAGAAGTTGAGGCTTGGTCAGTATATTGACTTTTAAGCCTTTGTGTCAACTGTCTCAGGGGAGTGTCGGGATCATACCCTAACCCATGTGAAGACTTTTCTACATAGCCGTAGAGTCTCCAATCTTCCAGCTGGCTTTTGGTCAAGACGGGCCCCAATGGCGTGAGAATACCGTGTCCTTCTCCCAAACCGACTGGGTTTTGAGCGTCATAGCCCATTTTCTTCATAATAGCTTGTGCCACAGAACTGTATAAGGATAGTTGACGCATACCTTTATTTTGGAAAGGTTCAAGCATGGAGTTTGATGAAGAAGCATCTGATCTATGGAAGAAGATCGGCTTTTCCTTTGTTGAAGTTGCTGGAACAACGAAGGAAGCTGACGTAGGATCTTCTATGCCAGAAGTTGTCTCCATTGGAGTAAGAGCAGGCTGAACTTGCTGAGTGTCAGCTTGGCTTGACGATGTGTCGTCTTCCGGCTCTGAATCCGAGTCCGTGTCTTGCATGATAGACACGAAAAAGACAACAAATTTGCCCCCAGGCTTTTGCTTTGCCTTCTTCACTTTAGTTGTGATGACCAAAGGCTTTGAAGGTTTGAGGGAGATGATGAAGGGAGTTTGAATGCTCTCTTCAGATTTACCGGATGGTTTGTTTTCTTCCGGTGATTGTTGAGGAGCTTTGCCTTTATCTTTCTGGAGATTTTCGGTAAAGGATGCTGTGTGCTTCTCCTCTTCTTCTTTTTCACCTTCATACATCTGTGAGTCTGCGAAGTGGACTTCTTTACCTTTGAAGGGTTTTCTGTCCGCAAAGACTCGATGTATCATGCCGTCGTCGCCAACAAACTTGATACATTGATGTAGAGTTGAAGGGACAACACCATTCTCGTGGATCCAAGGGCGTCCGAGAAGGATGTTGTAGCATGAAGGGGTTTTTATTGCATACACTGTGACCTCAGAGATAAGATCACCGATCTGCAACTTGAACCTGATTTTGCCGATAGGCCTTTGAGTACTCCCATCGTATCCAAAGATAGATACAGATGTGTGGCTCAGCTTGCTGGGTGGGATGCCCAACTCTTAGAGAGCCGATGTGGAGATGAGGTTGAGTGCAGAACCTGGGTCGATCTGAACTCTGTGCATAGGCATTTCCTTGATATACCCTGTGAAGTACAGGGGTCGGTTATGCCTGGTTTCTCCAAGTAGGAGGTCGTCCTTTGTGAAGGCGATTGTTGCACTGGCTGCTTTTTTAACCGAGAGGCATTCAATGCATGATCCCACAGTTCTCTTCTTTTCTCCCTTTGAGGAGGCTTCTGAGTTTTTGACCCGGTAATCCATTTCAATTTGGAGGACTTACGGGGCATGTTTGTCGACTTCCTCATTCAGCTTTTGTAATTCCGAGATGAGATTATCACGAGTGTGCGAAGACATTCGCAACAAATCTAGGATGTGCAGACGTGTAGGTATGTGCTTGAAGTGTTCAATCAAGTCATACTTGAAAGCCTCCTTAGGGCCTGCATTTCATCATTGTTACCACTAGGGGCGCTTACAACATCTTTTCCCAAAGGATTTACATATGTAAAGGAAGATTGGTTGTAATTTTTGTGGTAGTCCCGACCAGAGCGGGTGCCTCTACCAACTTCGAGAGCTTCTTGAGAAGGGTCTTCGTTTGGAAGATTGTCTTCAGGATCAAGAGGCTGTCATTTTTCATTTGCTGAGGATGTATCAGCAGCAGAGTTACCATCCTCAGTGATTGTGTTGCATGGAGCATTTTCCGGGAACAAGTCCTGAACAGCATCCAGCAATCTTTCTTCTTCGTTGACTAATTCATCATCCCAAGCATCAATAGCTAGGAATTCTTCAGTCAGGAAGGGTGTGAACTTTGAAGTCACAGTCTCAGGAGAAGAAACCTGAGAAGGTGTCATCTCAGTGAAAGTCACGTGAGATGAGGTGGCTCCAGAAGATGCATTGTTAGGCGTTGCTGATAAGTCCATAAAATTGTAGCTTTCATTCATCATTTTATATGCATTTGTGGACCTAATTAGGCTAATTGCATATAATTACACTTAATTTCATGATTTCATGCATTTAAGCATCATAGTTGGAATCTTAGTCAAATTTGGTCAAAATTCATTACATTGCATAACTTTTTGTGAAATTAGGGTTCTCATCTCATTCATCACCCAAAATTAGTTTTCTTTTTACTAATGCATACCTGCTAATTTTGACACCATGTGTTATTTCTGGCAAGTTGAGTATTTTTGGTGCATTAAGTAGGCATGTAGAATCCCATGCATAGTCCATCTAGATTCCTCACACTTGATTATTATTGACATTATTTAATTTTATTATGTAGGAGAAATCAAGAGTGGGACCTGCATTGGTGAAACTTGAGAGAGATCAAAGGCGGGACACCCTTCATGGTGGGCCCACATATCTTGACATCTTGGTGGAGTTGGAAAGGTTTAAAATTCTCAAAGAAGAAAGAAGAAACTCAAATTTGGAAAGATGATGTTAACTTGCTAAATTTGGAAACAAAAATCAAGAAAGAGAGAAAATTAGAAACTTTGCAAGAGGAGTTGAGTAGTCAAAGTTGCAAGTAAAGAAGCATGCCAAATAAGGAAAGAGAATCAAATAAGCAAGCAAAGAAAGAGTCCAAACATTCCTTGAACGTCCAACATGGGTCCCACACACCCCATTGCATGCCAAACATAGAAGTTTCCTTAATTGCCATTATTTTCGGAATTTTCAGGGGCAGCAAATTGAAATGGCCATAAATTTCAAACCGTGTATCGGATTGGTGCAATCTACCTACTGTTGGAAAGATCTTTTCGAGTAGATATTCATGGAGTCCAAGATTTCATAAATCAGAGCTATATTAAGGGAGATATGACCTCGGGAAGTTGGCTGATATAATTCTATGCGGGAATTGCAAAAAGTTTTTAAAATTGGCAACATGAGAGATGTTTGAGGAGTTCAATTTGGCAAGACTTAGAGCTCAAGAGACCACACCTAGTAACTAATCCTCTCCAATTCAAATTCTTTCCAAGTGTGAAGCCTAGCTTGAGTCCTTAGCAAGAAATCTCTACAACTAAGGAAACAAGTCCTAAAAGAGAGGAGATTCTTTGCTAAAAATGAGGCATCAACAACTATAAAACAAACCCAAAAGGGGGATGGAGAAGCATCTCACTTCCAACCCTCTCTCCAATTCTCTTCTTTCTTTCTTCATTTCCATTAGTTGTTTTTATTTTGGTAGCTTTGGGCCTTGTCCAAGCAAGTACTTGAAGGAGAAGTTGTAAAAATGCAATCTTTAATGACAAATCAAGAAGTCTTCTTTGCAATGGCGGGCTAGTTTTGATTAGAGCGATGGATGAAGATAAGTGATTGCTTTTTATTTGTCTAGTAACTCTAACTTGTTTGCATATCTTTATGTTCTTAATGATTAATAGACTTGTCTTCGTGCCCTAGGCAAATCTCCATTCTTAATTTCTGAAAATAAAAATTGATTTTTGACTATCCATGCTTAGGTTTGATAGGCCATGCTTAGGACTTAGATCTTTTTGATGGTTTATACTTACTTTTGATGGGTAGTGCTTAGATTGATTTTTATCTTTTATGAGGTGAAGGAAGTCTTGGGTTTTGGATTCTATAATTAAAAAGTGGTTTTTAAAAGTTAGATTTTCCAAATTAAAAACATTGATTTGTCTTTGATTTGAAGTAAAAATTGGAATAAGTTAGGATTACTTGATAAATAATTGGTGGATGCTTATTGGATTCCTATGCTCTAATCACTTTCATTAATTGGTAGTTTTCATATTTCTAAATTAGTTGCTTTCTTTTATTTCTAAATAATCAAAACTTTCCTTAATTGTTACTTAATTAGTTTTCTTAATTTAAAAGTTTCTTTAATTAGCTCCCTGTGGGTTCGACCCGTTCTTGCCACTATCTCAACTAGACACCTGTGCACTTCGGTATTATATGATTGATAAAGATCACATCAAGTTTTTGGCGCCGTTGCCGGGGAGCCAATTTGAAAAGAATCTTTTAGTTAGGATTTCTAGCATTTTTTTTGCATATCATGGCATATTTTTGTAGTTAGTTCCATTCATAGCTTGCATTAGGTTTAGTTTTTGTGTTTCTTAATATTTGTGGTTACTGTTTTTCATGTTTTGGTTGCTGATTTCTCAATAATTTTTGGACTGATTGCTAGTGGTGGAATAAAAAACAAATTTCTGCACTAATTTTGTGACAGATTTGGCCTGGTTTTTGCCCAAAAGTTCACACTTTTAAAACCAGCCAAACGGACTCCTTTGGACTTGAAATTTTGCTGGATTGGACTTTGGTACATTGAATTTGAACCATAAAAATTCCCGAAAGAAATACGTTTTGGAAGCCCTACTTTTAGTGCCGTGAACAGGGCCAATTAGTCAGGCAGATTCTGCATTCTGCAGCAAAACTGGGTTAAGTAGCCAACTTCATGATAGCATAACTTCTTTGTTTCTTATCCTTTTTAGTCTCTGTTTTTTTTGTTTGATTCTTGCATATTAGGAGATTACATCCTAGTCACTGTTTTAAGGTTTTAATCAATAAAAGGTGGTCGTACAGATCTATAAAGTTGGGCCTGTGCAACAGGTTTCAACACTTACAATTTTTTCAGCACTTGACAGCAATGTGTTCATTTAACTTAGGACTGCATTAGGAGTTTTAGAATTGCTTCTTTCATTCAAATTGTCATAATTTAGGTTTTTAAAATTTAGATTAGGTTGATTTTTCAATTTAGGGATTTCATTAACAATTTTCAACTATTTTTAGTAGTTTATTTAGATCTAACACTTTAGTTGTTTTCTTTGAGGTTACAATCTGAGTTTTGTAGGACTCTAAAAGGGGAAGGAAATCGCGGGAATTGCTTTTAAGCAAACAAGTTGCTCTCAAAATTGCAAAATTCTTATAAAAAAAGGTTAATCTTGCACAGTTTAAAGAATTTGCGTGGACCCGCTGTAAGAATTTCTAAACTTTACCCCACGAATCTTTTACTTGCAAGTGGGGCTTGGATGATTTAATTTTAACAAAGTGTGAATGCTTGATTGACACACCATCTAATTGGACACACACTTAGTTAAGGGCAATCGACCCCAGAAAGATAAGGACTGGATTTCATCACCAGATCCTTGCCCAGAAAGGTTAACCATCTCTCACATTAGGATCCTAACTTTAATTAAAATCAAGTAGCAACGAGACCATAGGACTCGAGCTCAGTAGGACGAAGACCACAAAAGGTTGCACCAGTTGCGTTCTTTGGTCAAGTTGATGTCTAGGTAAGTCCTGTCCCTACCAAAAAGGGTGGCAGTCTCTGTTCTAGGAGTTTGGTTCTTAAGCGGGACCCTTGCCAAGTGCATTGTGACCCCACCACTCATCCTGGGGACTTACCTGGTCGATTTGACTTCATAAGACCGAATTGGAGGCCTTAGTGCACTCTTCAAACCAGTTAGGAGCTGTCTAGTGAGTTAGGCTAACCCTAGGATAATTTCTTGTGCTCAATCTTTCTGCTTGACTGCTTGTGCATCATCTAGTAAGAACATTAGGGCCCGCATATAGATTAAGCTTGCAATTCCTTAAGGTTGAACCCGTTGCATGCGCTCTAGACCTGAGAGAGAGAAACATTGGGTACGCAAGAGTAAAAGGTTAGTCAGGATAGAGCCCGAATTAGCCTTAACCATTGTCGGAAAGTCTTCCATCTTTGAAGAAATTGTTAGGATGGCTGATCAAGTGGACCCACCCATGACTTTGAAGGACTACATGTACCCCACCAGGACAACTCAACCGTCCTGCATCACCCTACCTCAGACCAATGCTACATTTGAGCTGAAATCTGGTATGATCCAGATGCTCCCAGTATTTCGTGGGCTAGACCAGGAAAACCCATATCAACATGTTAGGGAATTTGAGGACATCTGTGGGACCATGAGAATCAATAACATGACTGAGGAGGCCCTTAAACTTAGATTATTTCCTTTCTCCCTGAAAGAAAAGGCTAAAGCTTGGCTTTATGCCTTACAGGCCGGGTCCATCACTACATGGGACAAGCTAGTCGAAGAATTTTACAAGAAATTCTACTCTAAGCAGAAAACCGCTTCGATTAGGCAGGCCATCAATGGATTCCATCAAATGGAAGGGGAGACACTTTGCAGTTATTTGGAACGGTTCAAGGACCTCTTAATCCAGTGTCCCCACCATGGATTTGAAAAAATTCGATTGGTCCAGATCGTGTATGAGGGTTTGGATTACCCTACTAAGCAAATGGTGGAATCTTTCTGTAGTGGGCAGTTTACACAGAAGACAGCGGATGAAGCATGGACATTTTTGGAAGAAACCGCTGAAAATACATTGCAGTGGGCCCCTATCAAGAGGGAGCCCATCAAACCCACCATTCCTGAAAAAGGGGGGATGTTCAAGATTGAACCCAAAATTGAGGCAGAGGCCAAATTGGCTACACTGGTGAGGAGAATAGAGGCTTTAGAACTGAACCAAAATCCTACTCCAAACACTTTGGAGTCATTGAAATATACTCAGGCCATGAATGGAGGGATTGACCCAACAACTTTGGGTCAAACCGAGTCTATTGAGGAGGTGAATGCGCTTTATCAAACCACTCGTTTTGATAATCGTCAGAGGTATGACCCATACTCCAACACATACAATCCAGGTTGGAGGGATAATCCGAATTTTTCTTGGACCAAGGGTCCAACTCAGGGTGGCCCATCACAATCACATCAATTTCAGCCCATTCAATCTCAGTCCAATGCCCCACCCGGTTTCCAAAAGCCCAATTTCACTCCCAATCCGCAAAATCAGCGGATAGATTCTCTTGAGGAAACCATGAAACTGTTAGCTCAGAATACCCTCCAGTTCCAACAAAGCACTGTTCAGAGCTTGAATGCTACCACACAATCAATTGCAAAACTGGAAATCAGATGGGCCAACTGGCCAACTCCATCAATACCAGAGAGAAGGGAACCTTTCCTAGTCAATCTGAACCCAATCCCAAGGGCCAAGTCGTTCATGATATAAAAGGAAAAGGACCGGAACAAGTCCAATCCATTATCTCTCTTAGGTCGGGTACACAGGTGGATAACAAGGTGGAACTACCCAAGGAACCTGAAGAAGAGTCACGAGAGAAAGTGGAAAGTGAGGAACAAATTGTGAATGCTAAACCCATAAAAGAACCAGAGAACCCAGTCAATGTTGAAACATCACCTAGTGAGCCCACTTTTAGGACCTATGTTCCCAAGGCACCATACCCACAAAGGTTAGGCCCAGCAAAATCAACTGTTCAGTTGGATAAAATGTTAGAAGTATTTAAACAAGTGAGGATCAATATCCCATTACTTGAGGCTATCCAACAGATTCCGGCCTATGCAAAATTTCTGAAGGACCTTTGCACCTTCAAAAGGACTACCAATGTGCCCAAGAAGGCTTTTCTAGCCCAACAAGCTAGCTCAATCATTTCCTGCCCAACCCCAATCAAATATAAGGACTCAGGGTGTCCTACCATTTCTTGCCAGATAGGGGACCATCACATAGAGAAAGCTTTGCTAGACTTGGGTGCTAGTGTGAACCTTCTTCCATACTCTGTTTATGAAGAATTAGGTTTGGGGGAGTTGAAGAAGACCCATGTGACCTTACAATTGGCTGATGCGTCGATTTGATACCCCAAGGGGGTAGTCGAAGATGTTCTTATCAAAGTCGGAGACTTTGTGTTTCCTGTCGATTTTGTTGTCTTGGATACCAACCGCACATCCGGGGCTGAACCCAAAATTCCAGTAATTTTGGGAAGACCATTCCTAGCCACCTCAAATGCCTTGATCAATTGTAGGAATGGAGTGATGCAAATCTCTTTTGGGACCATGACAGTTCAAGTGAACATTTTTAATGTTAGCAAGCAACCTCCTCATGAGGCTGATGGGGTTTTTGAAGTTAGTTACATTCATGAATTGGTGGAAAATCACTTACCCCATTTGAAACTTGAAGATCCGTTAGAGGCTTGTCTAGCTCACTTTGGAAGTGATTTTGATGTAGATGGACATATTGAGGATGTCAATGCACTATTAGACTCAACCCCTTCCATGGACTACTCCAGGTGGCAACCGAAGCATGAGATTCTGACTCCATCTGCTTCCCCACCTGTCCCATCGATTGTAGAGCCCCCTAAGTTAGAACTCAAGCAGTTGCCGGATACCTTGAAATATGTGTTTTTAGGCCCGCTAGAAACCCTTCCAGTGATTATAGCTTCAGACTTGGACCCTGTCCAAGAGGAAAAACTCGTGAAAATTTTGGATGGACACAAGGAAGCTATAGGGTGGTCCATCGCAGATATCAAAGGAATAAGCCCATCTGTGGTCCAACATAGAATCCATTTGGAAGAAAATACCAAAACTTCTCGTGAACCACAGAGACGACTGAACCCTGCAATGAAGGAAGTGGTCAGGTCAGAAGTCTTAAAATTACTTGATGTAGGGGTGCTTTACCCCATATCTGATAGTGCATGGGTGAGCCCGGTTCAAGTGGTACCAAAGAAATCTGGAATAACAGTGGTTCAAAATGAGGGCAATGAATTGGTACCCACTCGAATACAGACCGGATGGAGGGTATGCATTGACTATAGGAAGTTGAACTCAGTCACTCGGAAAGATCATTTTCCCCTTCCATTCATGGATCAGATGCTCGAAAGGCTAGCCGGTCATGCATATTATTGTTTTCTTGATGGTTATTCCAGTTACAATCAAATTCCAATTGCACCTGAGGACCAGGAAAAAACCACTTTCACCTGTCCATTTGGCACTTTTGCTTACAGACGCATGCCCTTTGGGCTATGTAATGCACCGGCAACTTTTCAAAGATGCATGTTGAGCATATTTTCTGACATGATAGAAAGATTCATTGAGGATTTCATGGATGATTTTTCGGTCTTTGGCGATTCTTTTGAGGAGTGCTTACATCATTTGTCCCTTGTGCTTGAAAGATGCAAAGAAAAGAATCTAGTCTTAAATTGAGAGAAATGTCATTTTATGGTCAAAAGGGGCATAGTTCTAGGACACATTATTTCTGATAATGGGATTGAGGTGGACAAAGCAAAAATTGATTTGATCTCCAAATTGCCACCACCAAAATCAGTTAAGCAGATTCGATCATTCCTGGGCCATGCTGGTTTTTATCGTAGATTCATCAAGGATTTCAGTAAAATTGCTAAACCTTTATGCCAATTGCTGACAAAAGAGGCCCCGTTTGAATTTGATGAGAATTGTCTAAAGGCCTTTGAGAGACTGAAAATAGAGCTAACTTCAGCCCCTATAATTCAGCCACCGGACTGGACCATTCCATTTGAGCTAATGTGTGATGCATCCGATACCGCTATTGGAGCTGTTTTGGGTCAACGGGTTGGGAAGCTACCTCATGTGATTTACTATGCACGTAGGACCCTCAATGATGCACAACTAAATTACACAACCACTGAAAAAGAATTACTCGCTGTGATTTTTGCCTTGGAGAAATTCCGGTCCTATTTGTTAGGATCCAAAGTCATCATCTACACGGACCATGCAGCTTTGCGATACCTTCTGTCCAAAAAAGATGCAAAAGCCCGATTGATCCGGTGGATCCTTCTGCTACAAGAGTTTGATTTGGAAATAAGAGATAAAAAAGGATGTGAGAATGTTGTAGCAGACCATCTTTCGAGGTTACCCTTAGAACCATCAGATGAGGTTCCTCTGAATGAAAACTTTCCTGATGAACAATTGCTCAGTATTTCCCAAATCCCCTGGTTTGCAGATATAATCAATTACCTTGTTACAGGGGAGATGCCCACCCATTGGTCAAAACAGGATCAATCAAAATTTCTTGCTGAGGTCAAATACTTTTTCTGGGATGACCCGTATCTTTTTAAGTACTGCCCAGACCAGATCATCAGGAGATGCATTCCTGATCATGACCACTACTCGGTCATTTCATTCTGCCATGATCATGCTTGTGGGGGCCACTTTAGTTCGAAAAAGACAGCTGCAAAAGTTTTGCAGTGTGGATTTTACTGGCCCACAATCTTTAAAGATTGCCACACCTTCTGTTTGAACTGTGAGAGGTGTCAAAAGCTTGGCAAGCTCAATCGGAGGAACATGATGCCCTTGAATCCCATACTTGTGGTGGAACTTTTTGATGTGTGGGGAATTGACTTCATGGGGCCATTTCCAAACTCTTTTGGCAATTTGTATATTTTACTTGCGGTGGACTATGTTTCTAAATGGGTGGAAGCAATACCTACCAGAAAGAATGATCGCCATGTGGTAATCAAATTTGTGAAGGAATACATATTTTCTAGGTTTGGTACACCCAGGGCAATTATCAGTGATGGTGGAACCCATTTCTGCAATAGCACCTTTGACCATCTGATGAAAAAGTACTCTGTTACTCATAAGGTTGCTACGCCCTACCACCCACAGACCAGTGGCCAAGTAGAAGTTTCGAATAAGCAGATTAAACAAATTTTAGAGAAGACGGTCAATCCAAATCGGAAAGACTGGTCTTTGCGCCTATTGGATGCATTATGGGCCTATAGAACTGCTTACAAGACTCCTATTGGGATGTCCCCATATAGGTTGGTCTATGGAAAGGCATGCCACTTGCCTGTAGAATTGGAGCATAGAGCTTATTGGGCCATTAAGAAGTTCAATTTTGACTTACCCACTGCGGCTACTTTGTGCAAATTGCAACTCAATGAGTTGGAAGAACTTAGAAATGATGCCTATGAGAATGCCAAGATCTACAAGGAAAGAATGAAGTTGAACCATGATAAGTCAATTTTAAGAAAATCTTTTGAACCGGGTATGAAAGTCCTTTTGTATAACTCCCGGTTACACCTGTTTCCAGGGAAATTGAGATCTCGATGGTCTGGCCCATTCATTGTGCGTACTGTTTACCCTCATGGGGCTGTGGAAATTGACAATCCCAAGAATGGGGATGTTTTCAAAGTGAATGGGCAACGATTGAAACCGTTTCTGGAACTGAAGGATAAAAACATTGAGGATATCCTTCTGGAAGACCCAATTTACCAGGACTAATCATTTTTTGTCACGTCGGGCTGACGACGTTAAACTTAGCGCTGTTTGGGAGGCAACCCAATTTTGGAAGGTAATTGAGCTGGTTGATCACATTTTTTTGCAATCACCCCACATGGTAAGATATTCCAATTTTCCTTATTGTTCATTTTCACATTATCCATGCATTCATAACATTGAGGACAATGTTGCATTTAGGTTTGGGGGTGTGAGTTAGAACTTGACATGTGATCATTTGTTCAATTTTCATTATGTATTTTCTTTTTCTCTTTGCTTTGGTTTTTAGGAGATTTAAAAAAAATAAAGATTTGTTATTGTTAGGTTAGAGGGAAACTTTCGAGAGAATTTTTATTGGCTGAAGATATTTTTTTGGGCAAAAGAAAACAATGGTTCACTATTTTATTTATGGAAAAGGTTTTTGGAAAAGTGCTGAATTTTGATCCCTCACTTTACACAGGTTGTATATGTTTCCAAGGTTGAATGTGAAGCTTTAATTTTCGTTTTTCTTAAAAAAAAAAAAAAAAGAAAAGAAAAGAAGAAGAAAAATCGACCCTTAATGTTACAGAGCTCCCTGGTTCGACGGGTGGATACATGGAAAGGGCTGCCTATTGTTAGGGGACTGCAAAAAAAAAAAAAAAAAAAAAAAAAAAACATTTAGTCTTGAAAAAAAAATATTTGTGACTAGTTTGGGTTCGTAGCCTTTTTAACTCGAACCAGTAAGCCCTTAGGGGTATTTGCATACCTAGTGCCCTAAAACCATCTGGTTTAGGAGTCATTGGCCGAATGCTCGTCACATGGGTTAATTAGAAAGCTTAAGGGACCTAGGCATTGCACAGTCACATATGTGTGCTTGAAAAAAAAAAAAAAGAAAAAAAGTTTGCGCCCTTTGAAAAATAATAGTGCGAAAGCCATCATTATCGCCTTGAGATGAATACTGTTTTTCTTTACTAAGTTTAGGTGGCCCAGAATTAAAAAAAAAGAATATTATTATTTTCACGAAAATTCTTAGTGAATCATTTGATGCTTATTACGTATACATACTTTTCACCGTGCACGATCAATTAGCATGATTTCGAGAATTTCTGACCAAAAGATGGGATTGGTGAACCGAATTTAAGATTTGTCTTTGAAAATTCTGAGAACTGAGAATAGTTGGTATCTATAAATTTTCTCTTGAAAGAGTTTCCCTGGATTTTGTTAGGTTTTAAGCACATATTTTGTAAGAAAAAAAAATAAAAAAAGAATTTTGTGGGTAAATTCTCTGCAAACCCTCACGAGGCACAACTCGTCCACTATGGGGAACCTAGGGGTTTAAGGGCTTACTGCATATGCTAAATGCAGTCGAGAGGGCCAGCGAAAGTGGCATTATTTTTGTTTTTCTGCATTTGTCTTTTTCTTAAGTTAGGTAATAAACTTCTCTTTCTTCACTTATTTTGCTCGAGGACTAACAAAAAGCTGGTTTGGGGGTGTGATAAGTCCATAAAATTGTAGCTTTCATTCATCATTTTATATGCATTTGTGGACTTAATTAGGCTAATTGCATATAATTACACTTAATTTCATGATTTCATGCATTTAAGCATCATAGTTGGAATCTTAGTCAAATTTGGTCAAAATTCATTACATTGCATGACTTTTTGTGAAATTAGGGTTCTCATCTCATTCATCACCCAAAATTAGTTTTCTTTTTACTAATGCATACCTGCTAATTTTGACACCATGTGTTATTTCTGGCAAGTTGAGTATTTTTGGTGCATTAAGTAGGCATGTAGAATCCCATGCATAGTCCATCTAGATTCCTCACACTTGATTATTATTGACATTATTTAATTTTATTATGTAGGAGAAATCAAGAGTGGGACCTGCATTGGTGAAACTTGAGAGAGATCAAAGGCGGGACACCCTTCATGGTGGGCCCACATATCTTGACATCTTGGTGGAGTTGGAAAGGTTTAAAATTCTCAAAGAAGAAAGAAGAAACTCAAATTTGGAAAGATGATGTTAACTTGCTAAATTTGGAAACAAAAATCAAGAAAGAGAGAAAATTAGAAACTTTGCAAGGGGAGTTGAGTAGTCAAAGTTGCAAGTAAAGAAGCATGCCAAATAAGGAAAGAGAATCAAATAAGCAAGCAAAGAAAGAGTCCAAACATTCCTTGAACGTCCAACATGGGTCCCACACACCCCATTGCATGCCAAACATAGAAGTTTCCTTAATTGCCATTATTTTCGGAATTTTCAGGGGCAGCAAATTGAAATGACCATAACTTTCAAACCGAGTATCGGATTGGTGCAATCTACCTACCGTTGGAAAGCTCTTTTCGAGTAGATATTCGTGGAGTCCAAGATTTCATAAATCGGAGCTATATTGAGGGAGATATGACCTCGGAAAGTTGGCTGATATAATTCTATGCGGGAATTGCAAAAAGTTTTTAAAATTGGCAACATGAGAGATGTTTGAGGAGTTCAATTTGGCAAGACTTAGAGCTCAAGAGACCACACCTAGTAACTAATCCTCTCCAATTCAAATTCTTTCCAAGTGTGAAGCCTAACTTGAGTCCTAAGCAAGAAATCTCTACAACTAAGGAAACAAGTCCTAAAAGAGAGGAGATTCTTTGCTAAAAGGAGGCATCAACAACTATAAAACAAACCCAAAAGGGGGATGGAGAAGCATCTCACTTCCAACCCTCTCTCCAATTCTCTTCTTTCTTTCTTCATTTCCATTAGTTGTTTTTATTTTGGTAGCTTTGGGCCTTGTCCAAGCAAGTACTTGAAGGAGAAGTTGTAAAGATGCAATCTTTAATGACAAATCAAGAAGTCTTCTTTGCAATGGCGGGCTAGTTTTGATTAGAGCGATGGATGAAGATAAGTGATTGCTTTTTATTTGTCTAGTAACTCTAACTTGTTTGCATATCTTTATGTTCTTAATGATTAATAGACTTGTCTTCGTGCCCTAGGCAAATCTCCATTCTTAATTTCTGAAATAAAATTGATTTTTGACTATCCATGCTTAGGTTTGATAGGCCATGCTTAGGACTTAGATCTTTTTGATGGTTTATACTTACTTTTGATGGGTAGTGCTTAGATTGATTTTTATCTTTTATGAGGTGAAGGAAGTCTTGGGTTTTGGATTCTATAATTAAAAAGTGGTTTTTAAAAGTTAGATTTTCCAAATTAAAAACATTGATTTGTCTTTGATTTGAAGTAAAAATTGGAATAAGTTAGGATTACTTGATAAATAATTGGTGGATGCTTATTGGATTCCTATGCTCTAATCACTTTCATTAATTGGTAGTTTTCATATTTCTAAATTAGTTGCTTTCTTTTATTTCTAAATAATCAAAACTTTCCTTAATTGTTACTTAATTAGTTTTCTTAATTTAAAAGTTTCTTTAATTAGCTCCCTGTGGGTTCGACCCGTTCTTGCCACTATCTCAACTAGACACCTGTGCACTTGCGGTATTATGTGATTGATAAAGATCACATCAGTTGCCGGAGTGTAAGTGCTCTCTTCAGACGATGCTTCGGAAGAGCTATAATCCCGAATTATCACATTACAGGAAGCTCTGACAGGAGACGTTGCCTGATCGGAGTCAGACTCATCCTCGGATGTAAGAGGATCGTTTATCCAGCAATTTTCTCGATTTTCAGGAGTTAAGGGAGGATGTACCTGATGGTCTTCAGGGACTTCAGGCTCTGGATTGCGAGGAGGCTCGTTGACGCGGTCTTGCTCTTGTTCTAGAGCGAGACGCTGCAAGATCCTTGCATATTCTTCAAGATCAGGCATGGGAGCCAAATCTTCTTCTTCATTAGCTCTTTGTGGCTCAACATTGTTGATTTCCACTGGAACAATGAGGGGTGCTGGTTCAACATCATTTTCTTGTACAACCTCTTAGTCTTCTTCAGCATCAGACCAGGATCCTTGTGGCTGTAGGGGATTATACCAGATTACTGGCATAAGATGAGTCTCAGGAACCCATTCTTCATTGGAGAGATATTCTCCTATTTCAAGGGACTCCTCCCACTCGTCTGTGTAGTTGGATTCGAATCCATCATCGGTGTCGCTGGACTCGTATCCATCAATGGAGAATCCAACTACCGAATTGCAAGAGTATGATGCCTCCTGCATGGCTTCTTTGAATTGAGGTGGCATGAAATCACTGAGAGTGAATTTCCTTACCCCCTTTGAAGTCTCTGGAAGGGATGTTTTTGTTGCCTCCAGTGAAATGGTAGAGGAAGCCTCTGCCTTTTATTTGACCTCTAGTTTTGGCTGGGTCTTCTCTTGCCGTTTGAGCTAGAGGAGATGTTTCCTAGCCTGCCTTCGTTGTTAAGTTGTAGGCTTTGTTTTCATGACCTCCCAATTTTCATCTTCCAGGAGATCGGGATGTACCCATATCGGTTGTCCGTCTGGTGTCGGGTAAGGAACCAGTTCCTCGGACGTTTGGATTGAGTTTATCACCTTGAAGGAAGTAGTGATCTTCTTCTTCGGTGATTTTGATGTTTGTCCACATGTCACCATGTTGACGGAGGCAGACCCATAGTTTTTGTCAAAGGTGATGACTCCGTTTTTTCCACATCTCATTTATTTTCTGTCTCACAACGAAGCATTGATTGAGAGGATGCGAGATCATCTGGTGGTATGGACAGTACCGAGGATCGTTGGTTTTGCCAACATCACCCGGTCTTTTTGGTTCAGGCAAGGTGAGCTTGCCGTTTGCCACAAGAGCCCCGAAGATTTCATCAACATCTTCATCAAACAGGTATTTCTTCTCTACTCGTTCTTTGAAGGCATCTGAGAGCTCAGGTCTCTTACCAGCAACTTTATTTTCAGCTTTCTTTGGTGGCTGAGGAGCTGACTTGGTCTGCACATTGAGGACCTCTTTTTTCTTTGGTTTAGAGGTTGCAATGGCGGTTGGCTCTTTTCTTGATGATTTCTGACTGTTGAGGTCTTTAATCACCGTTTCAGCTTCCATGGAAGCTTCTAGGAGTTCTCCCAGGTTTTTTGATTTGTTGCCGATGATCATGGAGTGGATTCTGGCTCTCATGTTGTTTCGGCAGATGTCGACTAGCGACGCTTGTGGCAATACATCAGAGCATTTGTATGCCATTGCTTTCCACTTGTGAATGAAGTCATATGTTGATTCATTCTCCCCCTGTTTTAGGCTGCACAGCTGAGCCATAGTAGCGGGATGATCTTCACCTTTGAAGTGAGTCAGGAAGCGTGTCTCTAGCATGGCCCAGTTTTGGATTGAGTCCTCCGGCAGAGTGGAGTACCAATCGAAGGCCGTACCTTTTAGGGTACTTGCAAAGAGGCGGATCTTGAGTGCATCTTGATCCGCGATATCTCCCGTCAAGATCTTGAAGTGGATGACGTGCTGTCTGGCTGATCCTTTCCCCGTATATGTTTGGAGAGTAGGATGCTTGAATTTTGTGGGGAACGGGACCGAGTCCATCCATAAGGGATATGGTGGCTTGATCCCATGCTCCTTGAGTATATCCTCTTCTTTTGCTTTGGCGAGGATACCGTCTACATCCTTTTTGGTAAGGGCGCGTGACTCATTTTCTTCTCTATTTACCTCATCGTCTTGATGATTCGGAGGAGGTTCATTGTTCGCCTGATTTTGGAAGGCGAGGAGAAGGTTTTCCATCAGAGTTTCAATCCTCTGCTGGCCCTGTTCCAACTGCTGGATGTGGGTGATCGCATCTTCTGGAGGTGGATTGCGGGGTGGTGGCTCAGAATTTGTAGCCAAGACATTCATCCTTCGTGATTCGAACGAAGAAACTGTCCTGGTGACTGAGCTGGGGCTCATTCTTTTTGAAGAAGAGCTTGAGGAAGGATCACTCTGCTGTCCTTTGCTTGAAGGAGCAGGGGATTCTTCTGAATGTCTTCTTGTCCTGGAGACGCTGCGGGTCATCGGACGTCGGACATGGATTTTTGTTGCTGATTTTTGGCGCCTTCTGGTTTTTCCAACCATATGGACGGCAGCAACTTGGTTGGGTCTTTCTTTTTCTACCCATTTGGGAGAGACTTGGAGTGTAGGAGACTGGGTCCTTTGCTTCTTTAGTCTCTTTTTTCTATACGACGCGCGGCGGCGTATACGACGAGCAATTTGAGCTTCAGTCAGCTCTGGCTGGGCTTTGACGATGAAGGATGTTCTCCCTCGGGCGCAGCAACCGAGCCTGTCTTCTTTGCAACTGGGCAAGGACAGGATGCGAACCCTGTCCTTCGCCTGTTGCAGCGAAGCTTTGAATTTTTGGAGTTCGGCCCCTGTAGAGATGAAGGGTCGAACTGCAGGTTTGTAGGCCTTAGCAGGTGCTTGTAGGGGCCTTGTGATGCATGACTTGATTTTGGGCTTGTAGGAACAAGCCGGCTCATGCTGGGATGACTTGGAAGTCAGGTTGGAGATGGGTCTCTCCTCTTTCATGTAGGCAAGAGGGTAGAACTGGTTCTCCTTGAGTGGGGCCAGGAATGCTGGCTTGGTAGATGTTTGGGACCTTCTTTGTTTTGGTGAAGATCTTGGGGACCAAGTCTTGGGATAGACCTGGTTGTTTGCAGGTCGAGGCTTCGTGGGGGTGCCACGGGCTTCAGGCCTTCTGGTGTTCGCCTTTGGTGTCACGGTAGTGACACGTTGAGAGGCGAGTTTCTGCTTCTTGGAGGGAGCAGTTTGTTCTTCGGGAAGTGGGAATGGTCCCAGCGTCCCAAAGACGATAGTCCGGGGAGTCGAGGTCGACCTGGAGTTCAGAGAGTTGCCGAGGGAGTTGACGCTTCGGCAGCTGATGGGGCGCTTGTAAGTGCGCGTGGTTTGCTTCTGTTGAAGCATGATTTGGTGCTTGTTTTTATCGAAAGTAATGGTTAGTGAAGCTGCCATTGTTAGTTTTTTCGAAAATTTCTGAAACAAGACCACATCCATTAGTAATCACAAGAATATAATGATCATAAATGGGAAGTTCTATGGTTTCGTCTTTTCAAATTGCTCGAGGAAGATGACCCAAGCAACATGAAGAAGGCAAAATGCCATAGAGGGTACAATTGTTCTGATCGCAGGTATGGTAAGCCCAGAATGGGCATCCCAGTGACTGCTAGAAGCAATTGTGAACTTAAATTCGACTTATCGAGAAGCAGAGCTTACTCGAGGTAAGAAGAATATAAAGTTGGAGTTACAGATGTGTCGGTCACAATACAGTAGACCCTGAAAGGGCGTACTAGTACCGCTAGACACAAATGTTTTGAGACCGCATCTATGAGATGAGATTCTCTGTTTTGAAAGGTCAAGATTGGATTCATCAAAGAGAGCAGATGGTATTCCGATCTAAACACGGGCTCAGCGATTTCCGCGAGCGCCAGTGCTCAGAAAGAAATGAACCATAATTTCTCGGATCTGAATCTAAAAATGACGAGTTTTTTTTTTTGAAAGGCCAATATCGGGTTCATCAAAGAGAGCAAAAGGCACTCCAATCTGAACACGGGCTCAGCGATTTCCGCGAGCGCCAGTGCTCAGAAAGGAGAAGACCAAGATTTCTCCAACCTAAACCTAAAATGACGGAGGTTTTTTTTTTTTTTTGAAGATTTTGAAGATTTTCTTTTTTTTTTAATCTTTTTTTTTTATTTTTTTTTTAATTTTTTTTTTATTTTTTTTTTATTTTAAGAATTTTTTTGAAATTTTTTTTTTTTATTTTTTTATTTTTTATTTTAAAATTTTTTATTTTTAAAAAGTTTTATTTTTTTAAAAAAAAAATTATTTATTTTAAAGACGAGAGAGTACACATAGGCCTCCTAACCCGGTCATACGAAATCTCGATTGATAGAATTGCCCCCAGGTAAGGGTAGGATTACTTAATGAACCCGTTTGGAGGACCCTTGCCTAGAACAGTCAAGCTGTCTCCACACTCTGGACAAGGCTTTTCTTGAATCAACCGTGATCAAAGAACGCAGTTGGTTTAACCTTAGTGGTCTATGTCTTTTTTTTGTTTATATATATATATTTTTTTTTAATGAACTCATCAAAGAGAAACGATGGCCCAAAACCTTAGTCGAACAGGCTCAACATTTCTGCAAGCGCGATGAACGATAGGAACGGATCAAGGTTTCTCAATTTGAATCCAAATTGAGAAATCTAAAAAAAAAAATTTATATATATATATTTTTTAGATCTTTAATGAACTAATCGAAGAGAAACAATGGCCCAATCCCCGATCCGAACACGGTCTCAGCGATTTCCGTGAGCGCCAGTGCCCAGAAGGGAGAGGATCAAAGTTTCTCAATTTTGAATCCAAACTGAAAAATCTGATTTTTATTTTATTTTATTTTTTTTTTTGAAAAGAGAAAGAGTGGAAATAAATTCAAAGAATTAGAAATTTCCAAACAAAAAATCTCATCTCATTTTTTTTTTTAGATCTTTAATGAACTCATCGAAAAGAAACGATGGCCCAAAACCTTAGTCGAACAGGCTCAACATTTCTGCAAGTGCGATGAACGATAGGAACGGATCAAGGTTTCTCAATTTTGAAACCAAATTGAAAAATCTGATTTTTTTTTGTTTTTTTTTTTTTTGAAAAGAGAAAGAGTGGAAATAAATTCAAAGAATTAAAAATTTCCAAAAAATCTCATCTCGTTTTTTTTAGATGCGGAATCCAACATAGGCCACCAATTATAAAGTAGCCAAGGAATCGAGAAAAGAAATATAAGCATAGAGCAAAATATATGATATGCAAATATTTCATTTCTAGCATCGTGTTCTCAAATAAACGAGTCCCACCGGGTGGAGCCAGCTTGATGGACCGCGCTCCAATGCTCGGTTCCTACCGAGGTCGGCGGACGTGGGAGTCCGTCGGGTCCGACCCTTTCGTAACCGGGGGGGCAGGGGCGTGCATCAACATTTCTTTTTTTGTGTGGGTGTGCCAGATTTTCTATTTTACTTGGAATTGCAAGTGGTGATCCGGAGATCAACCTTCGCAAGTAAAAAGGAAATCAACTTCTTTCAAGTTTTCCATTGCACATATATTTAAGAAAAGAGACATTTTCTTGGTTTGCCGTGAAAGGCGATTTTTTTGGCATTTATAGCCGATTTTGGCGTTTATAGCCGATTTTGGCGTTTATAGCCGATTTTTGGCGTTTATAGCCGATTTTGGCGTTTATAGCCGATTTACAATCCTTATCAATAATGAAAGACAAGAGTTGTGATTTTTGTCTCTTTTAAAAAAAAATACAAACTACAATAAAAGCAAGAAAAGGAGGATCTAACTTCTCAGGAGATTGTGGGGGACTCGTTTAGATTGACGGTCGCAAGCCATATGTGGGCTTCGCCATCATCCATGCAGATGAGAACAGAGGATGCTATTGATTCGTTTGGCTTGGCTATAACCTCAGGTTTTTAGAGGACAAAGACCAAAAGGAGGTCATATGTCCAATAAAAAGCCGAGTAGACGAGCTGAAAAGCCACATCTAAGCCATTGGAGGCAGGAGGAGAAGGCAAGGACCTTGGGGGGGTACCCCCCAAGGGACTTTTGTCACCTTGTAGCGGTGGCCGGTGTAGAACTTCCGCAGAGTTTTCTCTCTTTTCCTTCTCTGAATTTCTGTGCTTTGTCTGTCTGTGAGTTTATGCTTTTCTGTGATGATCCTTTCTTCTTGGAGAGCTCTCCTATTTATAGGCTTTTAGGTAGCCATTTAGGAGGGTTTATGGGCTTTTATTGTCATTAAGCCGCATAATGGGAGGAGTTACAAAATTGAATTCTTTATTTTGTAACTCCTTTTTCTTGGCTTCTGATTGGCCGGAGGAGATTGAGGGCATTTAATCGCCTTTAATCGCCATGATGGGAGGAGTTTCATGGGTTAAATGTCATGAATCTCTTGACTTGTAACTCCCGAATGCTTGCTTCTGATTGCGCCGTCCAAAGAAATGGATTAATGACTGTAATAAAGCTAGTCAATTAATCGCATTAAGTGGTCACCGAGCAGCTGAAGAGTCGCGGGCCGTGCCGCGTCTTTTGGGATTCTTCTGTCGATGATCATCGATGGATCTTCATGTAGATCGACATCAGATGACCATGTAATTTCAGGTGTTTGTTGCCAACAGCGGGTCGGTGCCATCTGTCCTGTCGATTTCTCGATCGGTCGGGTAGAAAGCACACTTTTTTTGGTTGACCGGGTGGCGATCAATATTGTTTTCGATACTCTTGATGATTGACCCGTGTTTTGGACGGATGTCAGAGGATTTTGTGTCTCAAAAGCATAAATTTTGGAAAGTACCAGAGGCTGGGCGCTTCGAATCGCGAAAAAAAACGGCGAAAATCGGGGGTTTTCGGGGCCTTCCCGGGGACCCCGGGCTCCAAGGTCGCCGGCGACCCTGGCCCAGGGTCGCAGGGGCCTACGACCCTGGGCCAGGGTCGCAGGGGTCTGCGACCCTGGGGGGGTTTTCCCCCCTTTGTGTCCCGTTTTGTGTCTGTTTTTGTTGTTTTTCGATTCTTTTTTTTCCTGTACTTTTCCTTGACATTTTGACCATTTATTGGCCTGATTTCTTTGTAGGAAACCTGATGAGAATCCTTGCATTTTATTTTGCAAAGTTTCCAATTTCCTAAGAAAGCCGAAGACTTTGTCGCGCAGAGCTGCCGATTTTCCGTCAGAAGCTGAAATTGGGTCAAACGACGTCGGAATGACCTGAAATTTGGTGTGAGGCCTCCTGAGCAATAATTAAGACCAACCATCGGCTTTTGTTTGAGTTTTGAAGCCGTTTGGGGTCCTATCGCCAGTAGACTTGCTTTTGTCGCGATGAAGATGTCGCGGTTTGATGTGCGGTCAACCGATGTCCGATTGACTTGAAATTTGACAGGGAACCTATTGAAGTCATTTTAAGATGATCCATAGGCTCTGTCTTGGAAACCATGGTCCCGGAGAGCTTTGCCACCGAGAGGCCTGATTTGGCTTCTGAGGGTTGATGTAGGGTCAAACGTTGTCGGTTTGACTCGGAACTTGACGTGGAGCCTTTTGGAAGTATTTTGAGACCATCCATCGGCCCTGATCGAAGATTTGGTGTCTCCGATGCTTTTGCCGCTGAGAGCTCCTTTTCGGCTGTCGGAGAAGCGAAGTTAGGCCAAATGATTTTGAAATGGCCCGAAACTTCTTGTGTACTCCTCTTTTGGCTGTCTTGAAGGATCTTGCAGTTTTTGTTTGATTCTGACAAGATTCGATTTTTGGAAGTAGCATTGCCTATTTATGGCAGGTTGCGACTTCATGTAGCTCTTTGGATCTTGAAGAGGCGTAGTGACATTTTTGGTGTCAACATCTACATGTAATGGACATGGTCTATAGCTCTGTTTACTTTACTTTGTTTTGTTTGGGATCATATTGATGAACTTAGATGATGGACTTAGGATCCCTTTTGACGTTCCGTTTGTTCTGAGGTTTGTTTGATGTGTTGAGGCTATGTGGCTTTAAATGTAAGGCTTGAAGAGAACTACTATTGAAATTTGTTTGAATTCTGATTTGATCTGATCTGAAGCAAAGTAGTTTCTCTATTGTTTGATGAATCTTGTTCGCGCAAAAAAACATAGCCCCTCTCTTATTAGTCTGTTTAGGATTCTTTATATCGGGCACCACTCAGCTGACACGTTCAGCACAGCTGGGACGCCACCTTTGTGAGGACTATCTGCTTCAAGGCAAGATTGTGAGCCAGAGCCCTCGGGGACCGCCTGTTATCTGTTATCTATTATTTGAACATGGGTTATCAGGGCCCAATTCATTTATTATTAGCATATGTGGATACCTACTTTGATACTCTGTTTATGATTCGAATGTGATGCATTTCTTACGATCAAAATGGTATGCATTTCCTATGATTATGTTCATTCATTCACTCTTATTCGTACTGCATATCTATGGATTTATATATATATATATATTGCTTGCCAACCGTTGTGTTGATGATGCTACTCTTGGTGCATAGATACCGAGCTTATCTACTACGAGGAGGAAACGACGGAGGAAGTTCAGGCAGATCAGCCCGATGACTCCGTAGAGTATTGTACGGACGACATTGTTTAGCCGTATCAACTCTGTACGAGAGGGTCTTCATGTTATATCTATTTAGTTTCATCTTTTGGTTCTTTTATCATTTTGATTAGGCCTATGTTTTTGGTGTGGTCTAATGTTGTAATTAATATTTTGTTAACATTCTCAAACTTGAACTTTAGTTATGATATTCGGTATTTGTTCTAAACTATACAGTCTGAGATACCACTTGCAATTATAAAGCTTCCGCTATTTGTTATTTATATTTGAGTAAATATTTACACCTCACAGTGATCTTCGATCCAGTTGAGACACGATTGGGGCCAAGTTACATTTGATTAATATTGAAAAAATTTTAATTAATCTTAATTTCACGCATAACTCCGGATTACGTTATGGGGGCACGACACGGTCCGTCTCAAGCACAGGCCTGCTCTGCTAGTTTATAAATAAATGCATTACAATTATAAATAAATAGATGCCAATGCAAGTCAGCATAGCAATAGGCTGTCTTGGTGAGGTGGTTTGAAGAGTCGACGATAACACATTATTATATCTAGGTTTGAAGAGTAAGCTCACGAGAATAGGATTCGTACTTCACTTCCCAGCAAACTGTGTGGGGTTCGATACCTAATTCTTCATTTCACGGGAGTTGACTTCTTTTGGCACTTCTCTTTTTGAAGGAGTGGGTTTCTTCCTCTGTGACTTGGTTCCTTAGTCTCAGCTTATATTTAGCGCTTCAGTAGTAGCGGGAAAAATTCGGGCTGAGGGGATGGCCTACCTTAGTGACCCCATAATTTAGACAACTCATGATCTGAAATTGTTTCCAGCAGCACACTTAGTGGGTCCCATGATGGAAGGATTGGAGTGAGTTAACCCAATCAATTACATTAGAAAGAAAAATGGCTAATGATGATGGATGGGTAAGAAAGAAGAAGTCACTCCTCTATTCCTGTCAAACAAACTCAGTCTTCAACACCTCTTGCGTGGCCTAACTCAGCTGTAGGGCCCACTTCATTGGACGGTCTGGAATGCATCTCTTTCCAATCCAATATGTCATCCCCGTCCCATCAGGTGAAGCATCAGCAAGCAAGAATCCAACCTTTTCGCGAGAAGAACGCGTCCAGGTCATTCCAAGTCAGAGCTAAACTAGTCAAGGTCCACACACTTGTAGAGTAAAAACACGTGTACGAGATCCAACCCTTGGATAATCAGCGGTCAAGTCAACACACGGGAAAACCGTGATATTGAGAGGTCTGGATTAAAGAGGTGGGCCACACGTTCATTTGTCCTTCGACCTTGCCCCGTCAAAACGTGTACTGTAGTAGTAGTAGTCTCTTTTCTACATTCTTCATTTCACAGAAGAATTTTGTGTGTGGAATTGTAGATTCAATCGATCCATATGTAGTAGAAGCATACAGCTATTGTGTGAAACTTTTTTAATTTAACTCTATCCTCGAGCATTTTACATAAACTGAAATTATGTTGGAAAATGATATTGTGTGGGGGTATTTTTACTAAACCGAGACCAACGCTAATATGCCCTCAAGATAGAGTGATAATGCCACCTCTAGCCGGGGCGGACCGCGGCTACAGGATCGCGGCATCTGCCGCGGTGGGAGTTCCCGCAGTCAGATCCGGCCGACTGCGGCACTGAGGCCCGGCAGTACAGATGATTGACGGGTTGATGGGACCAGCGACAGGACAGCGGCGCATGCCAAGGCATGTCCTGCAGCTTATCATTACTGACAAACGGCGCGTACGGGACACGTGCGCCCCCAGGGCATGGCTCCAGGCCAGGCCCAAAAGTCAGCACCGCCGCCTGACCCAGCAAGCCTAGCATTTAATGAAGCATGGGCCGGCATTTAATGCATTATGGGCTGAATGGACGTAGCCACTCGAGTGGCCGGCCCAGTCTTGGAACTCGCCCACAAAGGTCAACCCCATCGCCTATAAATAGCATATCCACTTCCATCCAAAGGTATGCAACCCAATATACACACTATCACTCTGCAATTTCCTCTCCTTCTCCCCTGCTCGTTCATTGCACTAACTTAAGCATCGGAGAGCCTTGCGCTGCCTGCAGCCAGGGTCCTTTGACGCTTCTTCCCTCTCTTCCTTTTCAGGTCCAGTCGGAGCCACAGCAAACTTCATCCAAACCATCCGAATCAGGGACCCTAATCCCTGCATTAAAGTCCTTAATTTTTAGGCACTTACAATTGGCGCCGTCTGTGGGGAAGTACTAACCCATACCTCAAAAACCTTTCCCAAAATTCTTTTCAATCACCAATGGCTCCGAGGAACAAGAGAGGCGCAAGGCACCCGAAGTCCCTTCCCCCGGGGCCGCTGGTTCTCCCTGGACCATTGCCCTACGCGTCAAGGGAAGTCGCAGAGGTAGAAAGCTACCACACCGAGTCCGCGTCGTCCCCGCTAGAGCTAGGGGGCCCACCGCGGCTGAACGCTCCCCTTCAGGAGCGCTTCCCGAAGGACAAGGCCCCGGCCGCGGAGGGGTCACATCGCAATCAGGCCGACCCCGCTCAGGCCGCAATTAGGGCCCAGAATCTCGCCCTCCAGGAGAAAGATGATCTCATCCGCCAGCTCAGGCAGCAGCTCCGAGAAAAGGGAGTAGCCCCCGGGGGCGGTGATCCCGTAGGCAGGAAGGATCCCGTCACCGGCAAAGACTTGAGAGACCACCTGAACGATAAGAGTCGGGAGCGAAGTCACGTCGGGAGTTCTAACCATGACCACGAAGACAGGGGGTCAATGCCGAGATCGGAGGCGGCGGACCAGCAGGCTGTGATCAACCGCCTGGTCAAGCAGGCCCTCCAGAACACCCTAAAGGAGGCGGGGCTCGCCCAAAGCCAGCTGGACCTCCCCGACTTCGCTGGGCTCGACTCGTCACCCTTCACCAGAGAAATAATCGAGTACCCCCTCCCGAAGAAGTTCAGTGTCCCGAGGTTCGTCCTCTATGACGGAGCCTCGGACCCATCAGCACACCTCCGGCATTTCACCCAGAAGCTGTCCGTCTGGGGTGACGTCGGGCACCTCAACTGCCGAGTTTTCTCTTCCAGCTTGGGGGATCTCCCCCTCAAGTGGTTCTGTGGGCTCCCAGAGGGGTCGATTTCGAGCTGGCCCCAGTTGCGGGATTCCTTCCTGGGAAAGTTCCAGGCGCACCGGGTCATCCCGAAGACTGACAGCGACCTCATGGCCCTCAGGATGAGGTGGAGCGAAAGCGTCACTCAGTTCGCAAAGAGGTTCTGGACAGTATACAGCGAGATTGACAACTCCTCCGAGGACGTGGCAATCAGATCTTTCAAGCACGCCCTCCTACCAGGGTGCGAGCTCAGGAGAGAGCTCGTTCGAAATCCTGTGCCCTCCGTCACAGCCCTCATGGCGAGGGTAAATAAATATATCGAGCAAGAGGAGGACGAGGCGCGCGCCAACGAAAGTTTCGGCGTCTCCAAGGGCCGATCTCGGCAGGGAAGCCGATCTCGGCAGGATGACCGATCGCGGCGGGAAGACCGATCCAGGCATGAGGACCGGTCCGTAGACGAAGACAGGAAGACCTCCCGTAGAGATGAAGCAAGCCGAGAACATCGCTCGGGCGACCGGGCCTCGTCCTGGGCTCGCACCTCGGGAGGAGGCAAGAGACACAAACCATCTTACCGTTCGCGTGAGAGGATCAACACGGTTTTTACAGAACCGATTCACCAAATCCTGGAAAAGATCCAGGGAAAACCATACTTCAAATGGCCGCGCCCCCTGCAGGGCGATAACTCCAAAAGAGATCAAGACAGGTTCTGCGCTTTTCACAAGCAGAACGGGCATAACACCAATGATTGCTACCGTCTCAAGGACCATCTCGAAGGGCTCGTCAAGAACGGGCACCTGAAGGAGTTTTGCAAGGCAGCGGGCAGCGGGAACAACGACCGACCTCGGCGCCGAACTGAAGAGAATCACGACAGCGACGGGTCGGAGAGGCTCATAAGCGTCATCCACCTGGCCCCTACTAAGCAGAGCAGCAGTCAAGCCCGCGCCGAGGCCAGGAGGGCCTCCCATGGGAAGCAGGTCATGTCGGCCGATCTCGGGCCGTCCCCTAAGAAGGCCCGCAAGGAAAGTCCGAAGATCTGGTTCTCAGACGAGGACCTGAAAGGGGTCCAGCTCCCTCACAATGACCCACTGATCATGACCCTAAAGTTGGGGAGTTGCAAGGTGCAAAGGATCCTCGTCGACTCCGGCAGTTCGTCCGAGATCCTTTACTTCGACTGCTTCACCAGGATGGGGCTAACGGAGGAAGACCTCCAGGAGGCGCGGACCCCCCTGATAGGGTTCAGCGCCAAGCCCGTGTACCCCAAAGGGAGAGTCTCCCTCGAAGTTCGAGTAGGTGGCGCGTCAGTGGTGTCCGACTTCCTCGTAGTAGACACCCCATCTCCCTACAACGCCATCGTAGGGCGGAGCTGGCTGCACCAGTTAGAAGCCGTCCCCTCCTCCTACCATCAAAAGCTCAAGTTCCCTTTGGAAAGGGATGGCGGAGTCGAGGTGGTCACAGTCAATGGGGATCAGCAAATGGCCAAACGTTGCATGATGGTCGTGGTGTCCGGCGAGGAAGAACCAAAGCAAGTGCACATGGCAGAGCTCGAAGCGGAACTAGAGAGAGTCGGCCGTGATCCTGGAGAAAAGAGTATCGAGGACCTCACCGAGGTCAGGATCGACCCCAGTGATCCAGAGAGCTACTTCCTCCTTGGGAGCCAGCTCGCCGAGCAGGAGCGATCCGAGTTGCTCAGTTTCCTATTGCAGAGCAGAGATGTCTTCGCCTGGACCCCGCAGGAAATGCCAGGCGTAAACCCAGAAGTTATGAGCCACAGGCTGAATGTGGACCCCAGGCCAAGCCAGTGGTTCAAAAGGCAAGAAGGTCCGGAATCGACCAGTCTGCAGCCGTGGTCGAAGAGGTGGAGAAACTGCTTGAAGCAAGCGCCATCAGGGAGGTCCAATACCCAAAGTGGCTGGCAAACACCGTGGTGGTGAAGAAGAAGACCGGAAAATGGAGGGTCTGCGTCGACTTCACTGATCTCAACAGAGCATGTCCCAAAGACTGCTTCCCTCTGCCGAAGATCGACCAGATGATTGACGCCACCGCCGGTCACGAAAGGATGAGCTTTCTCGACGCTTACCGCGGATATCACCAGATACCCATGTACGAGCCGGATCAGGAGGAAAACGGCATTCATCACTCCTAGGGGAACCTACTGCTATAAGGTGATGCCATTCGGCCTCAAAAATGCGGGAGCAACCTATCAGAGGCTGGTCACCAAAATGTTCCAGGAGCACCTCGGCAAGACAGTCGAGGTATACATCGACGACATGGTCGTCAAATCCACCCAGTCTCTCAACCATCTGGCGGATCTCGGGCAAGTTTTTGAAGTTCTTCGGAAGTTCGGGCTGAAGCTGAACGCCTCCAAATGCGCCTTCGGGGTCGGGTCCGGCAAATTTTTAGGGAGCCTCGTCACGCGACGCGGTATTGAAGCAAACCCGGACCAGATCTCAGCGATCTTGGGGATTCAGAGCCCGGCAACGACAAAGCAGGTGCAGAGGCTCACTGGCATGGCCGCCGCCCTCAACCGCTTCATCAGCAAGTCTTCAGACAAGTGTCGCCCTTTCTTCCAATTGCTGCGAAAGAACCTGAGATTTGAGTGGACCCCAGAATGCGACTCGGCCCTCCAGGAACTCAAAGCCTATTTGGCCTCGCCTCCACTCTTATCAACCCCGAAGAAAGGCGAAACATTGTATCTATACTTGGCGGTCTCCAGCCACGCGGTGAGCTCAGTTCTGGTCAGAGAAGATGAAGGGCAGCAAAAGCCCATCTATTATACCAGCAAAACCTTCCTCGACGCCGAAACCAGATACTTGCCAATGGAGAAACTCGCACTGGCCCTTGTAAGTGCCTCTCGGAAGCTCTCGCACTATTTTCAGGCCCACAAGATAGTGGTGATTACGGAGCACCAACTCAAGTCCGTCTTCAGAAAGGCCGACTTCTCTGGGCGAATTTTGAGATGGGCCGTGGAGCTAGGGCAATACGACATCCATTACCAGCCCCGGACGGCGATCAAGGCGCAGATCTTGGCAGACTTCATCGTCGAGTTCACTCCTCCGAGTTCGGCGCCGAGCCCACTCGACCCCGCACTGGGGGGCAAGGAGCGGGATGGCCTAGTCCCGGAAACTGATTACGAGCTATCTCGGGACACCTCCCGAGATTCGGCTTGGAAGGTCTTCGTTGACGGGTCTTCCACCTCTAGGAGGGCCGGTGTCGGCATAGTCCTCCAGTCTCCTGAAGGGCTAGTAATTGAGCAAGCACTGACTCTCGACTTCCGAGCGTCAAATAACGAGGCAGAGTATGAGGCATTGCTGGCCGGGCTGAATAGTGCAAAGGTTCTCGGAGCTCAACAGCTGGTAATCTACAGTGACTCGCAGTTGGTGACGAGCCAGCTCACTGGAGATTATCAGGCTCGCGACGATAGAATGGCAGCCTATTTAGCCCTCGCCAGGAAACTCCTCTCCCAATTTCCGGAAGCAGAGATCAAACAAATCGGCAGAGACTCTAACTCGCACGCCGACGCACTCGCCAACTTGGCCTCCGCCGTCGAGGCTGGGAAAAAGAGAACTATAGAAGTTGGCTCGCTAACATCGCCAAACATAGAGCTCAGCCCACCACGGCAAGTCTTGTGTGCCGACCTCGGGCCCAGTTGGATGGATCCCATCATCGCATACCTCAAAGACGACCAACTCCCCGAGGACAGAGCACAAGCTCACAAGATCAGGCTCCGGGCAGCCCGGTTCTGGCTCTCTCCAGAAGGAAAGCTGTACAGGAAATCCTTCACGGGCCCCTACCTCCAGTGCGTCCACCCAAGCCGAGTTGAAGACTTCCTTTACGAAATACATGAAGGCATATGCGGAAGTCACATCGGAGGAAGGTCACTAGCATACCGGGCTATAAGCCAAGGATACTGGTGGCCATACATGCAAAAGGACGCACAGATGTACGCTATGAAGTGCGAAAAGTGCCAGAAATTCTCGCACAACCTCCATCAACCAGCACAGGATTTGAGCCCGCTCTCCAGTCCATGGCCATTTGCACAGTGGGGGCTGGACATCGTGGGTCCTCTCCACCGAGCTCCGGGGAATAAAAGGTGGCTGATAGTGGCCACCGACTATTTCACAAAGTGGATCGAGGCAGAAGCACTATCTTCCATCACAGAGCGGGACTCCAAGAACTTCGTATGGAAGAGCATCATTACGAGGTTCGGTATCCCTCGTGTCTTGGTCTCGGACAACGGGACCCAATTTGACTCCAGCCTCTTCAAGAACTTTTACAAGGAGCTCGGCATAAGAAACCACTACTCGACTCCGGCCTACCCCCAGAGCAATGGTCAGGCTGAAATCTCCAACAAGGTGGTCTTGGATGGGCTCAAGAAAAGACTTGATGGGGCCAAAGGAAGGTGGGTGGAAGAGCTACCCAGCGTGCTGTGGGCCTACAGGACCACTCCGCGACGCTCCACCTCAGAAACTCCTTTTTCCTTGGCATACGGAATGGAAGCCGTGATCCCCCTCGAAATCGGTCTCCCGACCCTCAGATCTGAACTCTTCGACCCGGCCCAGAACGATAAAAACCTCACCCTGGGACTGGACCTGGCCGAAGAACGCAGAGAAGCCGCCTCCATCCGTTTAGCAGCCTATCAGCAGCGATTGGCAAGGGGTTACAATCGAAAAGTGCGGGAAAGAAAGTTCTCCATCGGAGAGCTGGTCCTGAAGAAGGCACTGCCCGCAGATAAGGATCCGAATCAGGGCAAGTTGGCCCCAAACTGGCGCGGTCCGTTCAAGGTAGTCTCGACCGCGGGGCGGTCCGCATACAAGCTTGAAGATATGGACGGGAAACCGCTGCCGCGGCCATGGAACGCATCGCATCTGAAGAAATTTTACTTTTGAATGTATCCCGTTTACGCAAAATCAATGAAGTTCATTTTCTCTCGAGAAAAAGTCTTGTCTGTGTTCTAAATCAACAACAACGACTCCCCAGCACGGCCCCTGATGACGAGCCAGGGGGACATCTCCATCTCGTGCGCATCTCGGCTACGCGCCAGATTGCCAGCACGGCCCCTGGTGACGAGCCAGGGGGACATCTCCATCTCGTGCGCATCTCGGCTACGCGCCAGATTGCCAGCACGGCCCCTGGTGACGAACCAGGGGGACATCTCCATCTCGTGCGCATCTCGGCTACGCGCCAGATTGCCAGCACGGCCCTGGTGACGAACCAGGGGGACATCTCCATTTCGTGCGCATCTCGGCCACGCGCCAGATTGCCAGCACGGCCCCTGGTGACGAACCAGGGGGACATCTCCATTTCGTGCGCATCTCGGCTACGCGCCAGATAGCCAGCACGGCCCCTGGTGACGTGTCAGGGAACTCCTCCATTTCGTGCGCATCTCGGCTACGTGCCACATAGCCCACACACTAGGACCGACGCACTAAATGATCCCTAAAGCACTCCCCGAGCTCATATACTATCACCCAGTGGAGAAACACTCGGATCAAACCTGCATCACATCCTATTCATAGGACCACGGCCTCTCAGCACGGACAACCGACCGCGGGTCCCCAAGGGATGAAAAGTCCAAAACACAACTCCGAAGAGGCAAAAAAGGTTCTTTCTCCATTAATTTCAAAAGTTTTCTACATGAGCAGCAAGAAAGGAAAAGCTACAAAAGAAAGCATATAAAGAGCCTCAAGCAGCAGGGGGCAGGGCGTTAGGATCTGCAGGAGGAGTCGCGGCAATTGGAGGAACTTCGGAGGAGGAGGCGACGGCCGAAGTCATAGCAACGATAGGAACTTCAGTCGACAGGGCGGCCTCTGGTCCGGGCGCGGCTGAAAGATCCCCCTCGGGATTCGCCGCGGGGGTCGGGTCGGCCTCGGGGCAAGGGAACTCGTCCGGGCTCACGTATGCAGGGTGATCCCTAGGGACCCCCGCCTTCGCGAGCGCCGCCATCCAGCCCATCTCCCAGGACGAAGCCCTTATATCGTCGACCTGCGCCGAGTACTCCTCGCCCGCTACGTCGACGCCGTCCTGGAAGGCCGTAGCAACCTCGGCCTGAACCCGGTGCTCGAGCTCGGTTCTCTGCCTTTCCAAGCCCGCGATCCTCCTCTCCAGTTCAGCCTCCCTCCTCTTCGTCTTGTCGAGCTCGGAGAAGATGGCTTGGTGAGTCTCTTCGTACTCCTTCTCCCTCACCTTGCCATCCTCCAGGGCCTTCCTGTGCTGATCACAGTTGGCTTGCATCCTCCTGAGCTCGTCATGGCATTTCTGGACCCTGGACACTGAGACCTGGGCCATCTGCACAATCTGCAAATAAAATCACCAAGTCAGGGGAAATTATGACTAACAGATGAAAGGAAGAAGACCAAGAAAAGTTTAGAAAAACTTACGCTCAGGCCCGCCTTCATCTGCGATGCCAGGAGAGAGATGTCATCCAGCTCATCGTGCTTCTCCATGTCCCGGGGCAGGGCGCAAGCGCTGCCGAGACTGGCAACCACGAGAGGCCCTCCAGAGAGGCGGTCTTCGACCGTCATCGGCCTCCCCTGCTGCAGCATGAAGCTCGGCCTCCAAAGGGCGGGAGTAGCCCGCGTTGACATGCCACTTGAGGACTCCCCCGCGGAACCCTCGACTCTGGCCCTCTTTCTGGCCAAGTCCTCGCCCCGCGACGCCGGGGAATGCGCCACCGCGGATGTGCTAGGCCCGGTAGCGTGGTGCGGCGGCAGTGTCGGCAAGGGAGGAGGAGCCGAGGACGATGAAGGCGCGCTCGAGGAAGGAGGCGCGCGAGAAGAGGAAGCCGCGCCGCGGCCTCGCCCCCCAGCGGGCTGGGCCCTGAGGTCCTTGAAGACCGGCTTCGGGCGGGCCCCGTCCATCTCACCTTCCGGCTCGCTCTCCGAGGATAAGATGATCCTTCCGATCGTCTCGGCGTCGTCTTCAGACCCCGATGCCGATGCCTCGGAGTTTGACGCGGTTCGACCCCCGGAGTGAGGCGCACTCCCTCCTTCGTCTACCTCCGCCGCGGCCTGGGAGCGGTGGGCAGTCTGCTTCTTGCCCCGATAGCCTCGATACCTGGGTTCGTACCCAAGCAACCTCCACGCCGATCTATCTCCATGGCCGTGGTAATTCTCCAAGGCGCGGATCCAAGCCTTGTTCAGCTTCCAGCCGTCCCGGGAAGCAGCCGCTCTCCTCTGACGAACACCTGCGGGGCAAACGAAAGGCATTAGTCCGGCAGTGCGGAAAAAGCGAAAAAAGTCAAAAAAAAAGCACGTTGGGGCTGTAATTACTTGGAGGGGTGCCGTAGTGGCGAGGAATCCTGAAGTATCTTTCCGCGATGGACTCGTCATCGCTGAACTCCCAGCCACCCGTGACCATCAAGCGGTCGTCTCCAGCGTATTTATTGGAGTCCTCCAGGGCTTGCACAAACGGCCTCCTACCCGGCTTGATGCGGAGGTAGTACATGTCCTTCCCGGACTTGCAGATATCGTAGGTATCCTCGATATCATGAACGCCGAGACCGATGCCCAGGATCGCGTTAAGGGCATCCGTGCCCATTATGATCTTGAAGCTGTTGGGCATCAGCTGGCAGGGACACAGGTTCCATGCCCTAAGGCACTCCCTGAGCAGAGGGCGGAGGGGAAACCTAACCCCGCCCTCGATTACGGCAACTAAAGGAAACGGCATCCAGCCATTGTAGAAATCTCCAAGGATATCGGCGACCAGTGGGGCCGCCATAACCTGAACCTCCTCGGGGATATTGTATCTGGCCCTGAAATCGGCCAATCCCCTCTCAGACTCTATCCAGTGACTAAAGATGCCCATCTCCCAGGGGTGAACGCTGAAATGAAGGGGGAAAATTCGCTAAAACAGGCGAAAGGAAACCCTAGACAGAGGCTAAAAGATAGAACTGGAACTTAGAGAACAGATTGAAATCGAACGAAACAGCAAAGAACAGAAAAGAACAGAGAGAAGAAGAAAGAGACTTACGGAAGGAAAGGAAGCGCAACGGGGTCCTGGCGGCACCTCTTTCAGGATCCACGAGACCTTTGCTGCAGCTTCCTTCGATTCGACAGAAACAGAGGAGGAAGAAAGCGAAAAGGAAGAAAGAAGCAAAAGAGATGGAATGCGAGTAAAGGGGGAAGAAGAAAGGACGACCCCCTATTTATAAGCGAAAAATTGGGCGCCTAATCATGGCGCCTCTTCGAATTTCAAGAAGGGCGCGTCTTTTCACTGCACGCGCCGCCACGAAACGACGGGCCAACCAAGCAAAGAAGGACGCGTGGAAGCGTCAGCTCGATTCCCGAGCGCCATTTAATGCCTCGGGTACGGAGGCGACAGCGGATAAGAGTAAAGGCCCCAACCGCCAAAATGGCGGTAGAATCCCAAGAGACAGGAGGCGTTTGAGCTTCCCCGAGCCTGAGAGCGGATTCATCGAAGTACCGCGCCACGTTGCATCTCGGCAAGACCTACTCAGCTCCCGACCTCAAAGAGTTGTGATACCCTTAAGAGCTCAGAAGACTGGGGGGCAATTGTGTGGGGGTATTTTTACTAAACCGAGACCAACGCTAATATGCCCTCAAGATAGAGTGATAATGCCACCTCTAGCCGGGGCGGACCGCGGCTACAGGATCGCGGCATCTGCCGCGGTGGGAGTTCCCGCAGTCAGATCCGGCCGACTGCGGCACTGAGGCCCGGCAGTACAGATGATTGACGGGTTGATGGGACCAGCGACAGGACAGCGGCGCATGCCAAGGCATGTCCTGCAGTTTATCATTACTGACAAACGGCGCGTACGGGACACGTGCGCCCCCAGGGCATGGCTCCTGGCCAGGCCTGATGGGACCTGGCCCAAAAGTCAGCACCGCCGCCTGACCCAGCAAGCCTAGCATTTAATGAAGCATGGGCCGGCATTTAATGCATTATGGGCTGAATGGACGTAGCCACTCGAGTGGCCGGCCCAGTCTTGGAACTCGCCCACAAAGGTCAACCCCATCGCCTATAAATAGCATATCCACTTCCATCCAAAGGTATGCAACCCAATATACACACTATCACTCTGCAATTTCCTCTCCTTCTCCCCTGCTCGTTCATTGCACTAACTTAAGCATCGGAGAGCCTTGCGCTACCTGCAGCCAGGGTCCTTTGACGCTTCTTCCCTCTCTTCCTTTTCAGGTCCAGTCGGAGCCACAGCAAACTTCATCCAAACCATCCGAATCAGGGACCCTAATCCCTGCATTAAAGTCCTTAATTTTTAGGCACTTACAGATATAACTGTTAGTCAGCAAAAAGGGGTGGGGTGGGGATTTTTTACGAAAAAATTAAGCTTAAATTATAATTAAATGACTTTATTAACAAAATTCATAAAATGCTAAAAAAAAATTTGTGCATTTTTTTAATACTAAATTACTCAAATTCAATTGACCACATCGTCGACTGAATTGATGATATGGTCAACCTTTACTACGAAAAACTCTTTTGGTTCATCTTCTTTCGCCTAATTTTTTAAGAAACCTATGATCCTCTCCTCTAAACCTTATTTTCAAATATAAAACTCTTCACCTTTCGCTTCCTTTCATTAATCTTGCTCTAAGTCGTTCCATCAAAATCTATATCTTTCATTCTACTCATTTTCCCCCAAACCCTATTTTTCCTTTCAAGCCACTCTCTTAGACTCATCTTGTGTTGGGTTCTCAATCTAAGAATCCAAAATGACCCAAAGCAAGTAATTGAATCAAAAGGCTTTATAGACTGACAAAAGGCTATGTCTGGGAACTTGAGCTGTGGAAACTGCTTGTTTGGCCATGGCATTCTCTTCACTTTCCATCTTTATTTAACTATAAGATACTTCTCATCTATATTTAACTCTACCAAAAACTTTCAATTGGCTTTTAGATCCCAATTTCATCATTCATTCATTGAACTACATCAGTTTTTAGCGTTCTTAGTTGCTCAAGTCTTGCTATCCATTGACATGATGATAAGACACTTAGAAAAATATGAGAGTTTGATTTAAGTGAAGGTGATTACTCCATATATCTTTTTAAGAACTTCATATACATCCTCTAATTGGAGTTGTTGGATTGAGAACTCAAAATGAGATGGATCTAAGTCCTAAGAGAGTTGCAAGAAGAATCGAAGAAGATGAGTTGCAGATTGACGATGTAAGTGCAAAAAATGTAACTCACAAGAAGGAGGGGGTGCATGCACGGACTTATCCAAAGAGATTAGGAACACCGATGCCTATACCTGAAACCTGAGAAAAAGAAGAAGAATAGTAAGTCAGAGGACCCTGGCTTTGGCAGTGCAGGGCTCTCCGATGCCTAAGTCAGTTTAAGAACTGAACAGTGGGATGGAGATTTTGGGGAAGAAGATGGTGTACCAGCATGTGGTGTATTTGTTGGCCTCTCCGCTTGTGGATTGTTCTTGTGTTTATATAGAGGAAGAAAGGAGGCAAGGGGGTGGTTGACTGTCTTGTCATAGCCCACTCTGTCAGGTACTAGGTAGGCGCAGTCCCATCGTAGCCTACTTTTCTTTAATTGCAGTCCCATCAAGCCTTGTCTTGGCGTTTTGGGAGCTATGGACGGCGATCTGTCAGGGACTACGGGTGGTGCCCTTGTCTTGTCGCACGTGCCGTAGCATGCTTGAGCGTCCATGGGAGGACAGCTGTCAGCCCCTGCCTTGGCTAGCTCTGGCATTGCGACCGAGGTTAGGGTGTGTTGCCGAGGTTGGGGAGCCGAGGTCGAGAACGACCTTGACTTGGCTAGAGAGAGATCTGGCAAAGGCGTCGAGGTGGAGCACTTGGCCGAAGTGGGATGCTTTGGCCGAAGTGGAGTCTGCCGAAGTGGAGCAGTATGGCACTGCTGGGCGTGCACTGCCGAAGTGGATGAGTTGTGCACAGGATGCATAGAGCTCTCATCCGAGACCAAGGCGGGAGCACGAGACCGAGCCTGCCGGGATGGACTTGCTGGTGTGGGGCCCGAAATGGAGCATCTGGCCGGGACTCTGATGAGTTCGGGAATATCCCCACACAATAGCCCCCCAGCTTCTGAGCTCATTAGACTTCCTTTTGAGGTCAGAAGCTAAGGAGCATGGAGGAGTTGTTGAGCTTGGTAGTCTTCAGTGTCTGGTTTGCCACCAACTGAGAGACCGTGACCAGCTGGTTCGTTGCCAGAGGTGTAGTCTCGTTGGAAGTATTCTAGTGATGTTGCTGGGGAGGCTAGCATTGCTGCCGAGCTAGAGACTGGCACTGCTGCCGAGCTGAGGACTGGCACTGCTGCCGAGCTAAGAACCGAGACGTGACCAACTGGTTCGTTACCAGAGGTGCAGTTTCGTTGGCCGGCGATCTGGTACTGTCACCGAGAATGAGTGTGGCCAAGATCAACATGAGGCCTAGGAGGTGATATGGAATAGTCTCTTCGGCATTCTCGTTGAGCTACCATTGGCCGAGGTGGAGACGTGGAGCAGTCTCTTTGGCCGAGGTGAACCCAAAATTTCGAGGATCTCCGCTGTGCGAGCCTGGTCCAGATCGATCTCGAGGGTGTATGAACCCAGAGTTTTGGGAACGACTGGGTGTATGAACCCTAAGTCAGTCCCTGCGTGCGTGAACCCAAAGTTTAGGGAAGACTGGGTGTATGAACCCGAGGTCAGTCCCAGGGTGTATGAACCCAGAGTTTTCGGAGCGACCGGGTGTATGAACCCTAAGTCAGTCCCTTTGGCGCTGGCCGAGATGGAGAAGCCTGGACGGTACGCCAGAGCAGTCTTTTAGCGCTGGCTGAGATGGAGAAGTCTGGACGGTACGCCAGAGCAGTCTTTTGGCGCTGGCTGAGATGGAGAAGTCTGGACGGTACGCCAGAGCAGTCTCTTTGGCGCCGGCCGAGATGGAGAAGTCTGGACAGTACGCTAGAGCAGTCTCTTTGGCACTGGCCGAGATGGAGAAGTCTGGACGGTACGCCAGAGCAGTCTCTTTGGCGCTGGCCGAGACCAACATGAGGCCGAACCTGCATGGAGCGTGTAGCTAGCACGAGGGCGACACCAACATGAGGTCGTGAAATGCGGTCGAGACCAGCATGAGGCCGAAACCATAGTGAGGCAGAAACCAGCACGTGGACGGACCAGCATGAGGTCGTTAAATGCGGTCGAGACCAGCATGAGGCCGAAACCAGCGTGAGGCGGAAACCAGCACGTGAACGGACCAGCATGAGGTCGTTTTGAGGCCAAGAAGCCTAGGTGTATCTACCCGAGGACTTAGTGGTCCTGTTGCCGAACGCCAGTCGCGCCTGAGTGTATGGATCAACCCCAGGGTGAGCTCGGTGGCTCTGGATGACTGATGGCGGTAGAGGACCGTGCGATCAAGGCTGACAGCAGAGGACCGTGCCGTTGAAATGACGGTAGAGGGTCGTACGATCGAAGCCGACAGTAGAGGGTCGTGCCGGTGTCATCGAAGCTGACGGCGCCATCGAAGCTGACAGTAGAGGACCGTGCCACCGAAATGACGGTAGAGGGTCGTGCGATCGAAGCTGACGGGTGGTCTAAGATAAGTGATGATAGGAGACATCTAGCTGCCTCCCGAGCTGGAGGAGACTTCTGCCGAACTGGGGGCTGCTAGCGAGCTAAAGGCTTCTGCTGAGCTGGAGACATCCGCCGAGCTGGAAGCTGTCTAGTCGTTTTCGTAGAGGTTGAAATGCTCTTGGGCTCGGGCTTCGTCTGCTTCTTGCCTGACAAACCGGTTTATCCTGGTCATCAGTGCTGCCATAGTGACCACGGGATGCATGACCAAGTCCCTCCGAAGCTCGTTGCCTGGTAGGAGGGCTTGTTGGTAAGACATGACTGCTATTGTATCTGAGGCATTCTCGATCTGGCTGTAGACAGTCCAGAACCTTTTGGCGAACTGCGTGACGTTCTCGATCTGCTTCATTCTGAGGGCCATCAGGTCGGCAGCTGACCTGGGGATGACCCTGTGAGCTTGGAACTTCGTCATGAAGGAACTCCGGAGTTGCTGCCAACTTTTGATCGATCCTTAGGGGAGTACGCAGAACCACTCTAGGGGGAGGTCCCCGAGGCTAGAAGAGAAGACTCTGCAGTTCAGGTGGCCTGCATCGCCCCACACCGACATCCTCTGAGTGAAGTGCCGGAGGTGTGCTGCTGGGTCCGAGGTCCTATCGTAAACGACAAACCTCGGGACGCTAAAATCTTCAGGAAGGGGGAAGTTTTTGATCTCTAGAGAGAAGGGGGACGTGCTGAAGTCGTCAGAGTTTAGCCGAACTCGAGCGAAACCGGCTACCTCCATGTTCTGTCGTACTGCTTGCTTGATGTGTCGATCAAGCCACTCTCTGAAGTTGCGGTTGTTACCCGAGCTTTCGCCATGAGCTCGGTTGCTTCTGTTGTCCTTCAGGGTGTGCCTTTTGGAAGGTGGAGTTGAGGTCGAATCCTTAGAGGATGAACCCAATCGAGTACCCTGTTGTTGGACGCTTGCTGGACCAGATCTTGCTCCTGACCTTTCCCGGCAGGGGACCGTCGGCAGCTCTGTCGACAGCGTCAGTGGTTCCTTTCCCTTTCTGGTTCTTCTAGGCATGGTGTGTAGGGAAGATGGCTTTTTGCTCGTTCCCCAGAGAGGGCGCCAATTGTAAGTGCAAAAAATATAACTCACAAGAAGGAGGGGGTGCATGTACGGACTTATCCAAAGAGATTAGGAACACTGATGCCTGTGCCTGAAACCTGAGAAAAGGAAGAAGAATAGTAAGTCAGAGGACCTTGGCTTGGGCAACGCAGGGCTCTCCGATGCCTAAGTTAGTTTAAGAACTGAACAGTAGGATGGAGATTTTGGGGAAGAAGATGGCGTACCAGCATGTGGTGTATTTGTTGGCCTCTCTGCTTGTGGATTGTTCTTGTGTTTATATAGAGGAAGAGAGGAGGCAAGGGGGTGGTTGACTGTCTTGTCATAGCCCACTCTGTCAGGTACTAGGGAGGCGCAGTCCCATCGTAGCCTACTTTTCTTTAATTGCAGTCCCATCAAGCCTTGTCATGGCGTTTTGGGAGCGGTGGACGGCGATCTGTCAGGGACTACGGGTGGTGCCCTTGTCTTGTCGCACGTGTCGTAGCATGCTTGAGTGTCCATGGAAGGACAACTGTCAGCCCCTGCCTTGGCTAGCTCTGGCATTACGACCGAGGTTAGGGTGTGTTGCCGAGGTTGGGGAGCCGAGGTCGAGAACGACCTTGACTTGTCTAGAGAGAGATCTGGTAAAGGCGCTGAGGTGGAGCACTTGGCCGAAGTGGGATGCTTTGGCCGAAGTGGAGTCTGCCGAAGTGGAGCAGTCTGGCACTGCTGGGCGTGCACTGTCAAAGTGGATGAGTTGTGCACAGGATGCGTGGAGCTCTCATCCGAGATCAAGGCGGGAGCACGAAACCGAGCCTGCCGGGATGGACTTATGTTGGATACCGCGATCACTGAGAGGGGGGGGTGAATCAGTGATTTCTAAAAACAGGTCCAATTCAACAACAAAACAAGTCAAATCACACAATGACACCAGATTTAACGTGGTTCACCGAAAGGCTACGTCCACGGTTCAAAGACTGTCCGAACACCAATCCGGGACAGATCTGAATCTTATTTAGTCGCTACAACGACAAAGAGCACCAACCCTTATTTTCAGATAGCACCAACTATCTAGGAAGCACCTACTCCCTTGAGTTTCAGATAGCACCAACTATCTAGGAAGCACCGACTCCCTTTACAATTTATCTGCACCTACAGATAGGATCACCAAACCCCAGACACCAAGCACCAACTTGATGTGAAAACAGAATATAAAATTAACTCTGTCTACTGCCCTTCCCCTCTACAATTCTCTCTCTCTCAATCCCTTACAAATTGAAATTAAAGCATAAACAGAGAGACACTTAACTCATGGACGAATCACCATCTTCTAGAGCATAACCTCGTCCACAATTGCTGTAGAAAACGTCTGATAATGCAGCAACACAGCAACACAGCAACAGCACCAGCTTTCTCTCAAGAACTCTCTCTTTTTTTCTCTTCTCTTCTTCTCTCTCTGGTGTATCTTTAGAACGACCCATACATGCCTTTATATAGGTTTTAGTAACCCCTAATTGTGTTTAAAACGGGCTACAATTCGTTTAGAAAGAGTCCCAAACAAATTAGATAACTGTGCTGAATTTTCGTGCAAAACTTCTAATTCTGCGCAACTCTGGTTCCCGTGCTCGGTCGACATCATACTGTGCTCGGTCGACATCATACACTATCTGGAAATAGTCACTTATCGAGCTCGGTCGACATCCTGAGGGCTCGGTCGACCGAAGACACACTGTGTCACGAAAATAACTGAGAGGTGCCTTTTTGCAGGTTTCTTCTTGCTCGGTCGACCGCATGAACAGCCCGGTCGACCGCGTGCTCGACTACAGGAATTCTGAGTTCCTGACTGTTTCAATTCTGTTTCCAATTCTGATTTCTTCTTTTAAGCTTTATCAACACTAGCCTTTTAACATCTCGTTTGTGACAATGTGTTGACAAGAATTCCAACTCAAACTAATACTTGAGATACTGATTCTTCAAATCATCAAAAACTACTCAAGTCATCTCAAATTCCAACAATCTCCCCCTTTGGAATTGTTGGCAACACTATTGGAACTTCAACACTTTCAACTCCAGCTTGCAGCTCTTCCAAGTTCTTTTCAATACTCACTTGGAACCAATTCTGAAATTCGGAAATATCAACCATGTACTGTCAACATTCTCCCCCTAGCTTTCATAGGATAACATCTCTCCTTGCTATCATAGCATAACATCTCTCCCCCTTTGACAACAAGTCCAAAGGGACCAAACCGAGGAGCGAATAGGATATACAATGAATGTATTGCTCCCCCTTTCAAGCACAACTCCTACGGTTTAGGAGAGTGAGTAACTCCTAACTTTTTCCGGAGATACTCGAAGATCATCTCAAATTCTTTCTTCATCACTTCAGCAAAATTCCTGCACATTTCCTCATGCATAGCTTTCAACCAACTTTCATCGAGACTGGCTTCAGCCACAGTCTTGGGTTCAATGGTGGACACAAGTGAGTAATTGCTAACTACACTTTGTCTAGTTTGAACGCCTGCCTTAGGATCTCCAATGATTTGTTCCTTAGGGTGTTGCTCTACCCAAGTGCTGTGCTTCTTAGGTGAAGTATCTTCTGAGTCATCCTTTGATTTCTCAGAATCATTAGATTCAGCCATCTCATCATCAATCTCACTCGAGTCCTCATAA